>JADGIL010008442.1:12748-32319 GCA_020352625.1 Cactoblastis cactorum | reverse complement strand
ACGCATAGTTTCCTTGAGGGCACTAGTGTCGTACGGTTTTGGCGCGAATCTGGACGGCACTGGGAGAAACAACGTTTAATGTCAGTTGCGGTAAAAATTAGGTAAGATGCATAAGTGACGTTATTGCACCGAAGGTGCGATATATGTATGTTTAAATCCATTATTATAAGTTAATATATTACCGAATAATATTATGATTATTTTGGTTCTACGGCCCTTAGGGCAGAAAGCATTAAATTTTCTTCCATGGTTTTGATAAGATTTTATAATTGAATTTTTCAACGTGTGTACCAAATTTTTTGGTGTCAATAATTGGTATTATCAAGACGTAATCCTATAGATATCTATAGGATTACGTCTTGATATTACCATCAACGCCTTTACGACCAAATTGTAATTGGACGAAATTTATACTGGACTGAATTTTTTTCATTTTATGATGTTCGGTTTTTGATTCAAGTTAACAAATTAATATTTCCAAAATCACCTCATTTCAAACTTATGTCCGAATATCTCAAACATTGTAGGCAACCAATAAACCCCATCACTGTACACTACGCTACCAAATGACGCGAACCGACGTAGCCATTCCACGTATAGTCATAAAGGCTATTTTTATTGCTCACAGTTAACATAAAGTTCATCCGTTTCATCCCCTAACGTACCTAAATGCAATCTAAACGCAGTAGAAGCAGAAATTATACCAGCATTTACTTTCAACGGTGCACTTAAGATATTTTCAAGTAAGGGTTTCAAATGAGGAAATATTTTTACTTTGATATTGCGTATTCATTTTACCCGTATTTTATACTAGTTAATGCCCGCGACTTCATCCACGTAGATTTTACTCGGGTGAAATAAATTATATATCCCTCAGGAACCGCACATTTTTCCGGAATAAAAAGTAGCCTATCTTTTATTCCAGGTCATAGTCCATCGTTGTGCTAAATTTCAGCCAGATCCGTTCGGTAGTTTTTTGTGATGCGCATACAAACATACAGACAGACAAAAATTCTAAAAACAATTGTTTTGGCTTCTATAGGCCCTATTTAGAGCCCCTATATATATTTTTCTGAAATATCTCCCATGTTCAGACATAGCTCAGTTACAATTTTTTTATATGTATAGATAGATGGAAATGTTAAATAAACTGTTTATAATGATAAGTTAGTAAATCTAGTTTTATATTTGCTTCTATATTGGTCTGGAAGCGAAAAAGAAATGAAAAATGTGCTAGCTATAAGTATCTCTTTCCGTACTGACTGTAAAAGCCAATCAGGAATAGGGTTTAAAAAGGGGGATTATTCTCAAAGGCGACGAACTAGCAACATTTATTTGAATCTTTCTTACCAATAAGCCTACCATTCTGCTTAGCGTGGAGTCTCACTAATTTTATGTTTAAAGAGTTTTATTCTCATAAAAGAATCTACAGAATTCACTTACAATGAGAAGTTACAAATTAACAATTAGTGGACGCGTACAAATAGAAATGTCGGTAGTTTTGGCTCTGTCAATCTCGTAAGAAACAGAGACGTAATACTTATATGAATTTAGTAACCAAATACACAGTAAACTTTACTAAAGATTCTGTCAATATTATTAAAGCCACAAATCATAGACAAAAAAATTACAAAAGCCTTCAAATAATTTATTTTTGCGAATTTATTTTATCACATTGTGTCAACAAGGGATTTATAAAGAATTTTGGAGTGAAATAAGTTAGATCCGAATAAATTTAATGCCAATTTTCCTTGCTAATGGCAAACTCGTGAAGGATGAAAATGAAAGAAATTAGATTTTATACTATTTTCTCATAATGGACATTTTGTATGCCGGACCGGTAGTCCATCCACTCGTGTTACCTATTTCTGTATTGGCCCCCACTAATTTTGTTTACTTATTCATTAAAATGAAGAGTAACGGGGGGGAATGTTGGGCCTATTACATCTTTATGGAAAGCCTGCCCTATAGAAATGTAAGGAACATTTTAGGGTTTCATACACAAAGGGTAAAATGGGAACCTGGAACTAAGACTTCGCTTCTTGCCTGTCCAAGGTTCTAAGGGTTTACCGTACCATTATAATATTTTCATTGTTCCTAATTTTAAGATGATACCCGCAGAAAATTAGCTTTATGGCCTAAACATGACACATGCTGAGCCATTTTGGTGTGAAAGAAGCTCGGGATCCCTCCCCCGATCCCTCCCGGGATTCGAGGCGAGCGAAGCCGTGGGCAAAAGGTAGTTTTAAAATAAAACTACACAAACGAACGAATAATATGCTCAAGAACCGTATAAGATATTCGAGTTATTACAACAGATTTACGTACAAAATGCAACGATCCGGCCCCATTGACGGACTGCCGATTCGAATCCTGAATTATTCATTTGACAGCCCCCAACTTTAGCCACCGAGCTGCCGGCACCATCGCTTTGTTTCATAGTTTACGAAATATTTGCTCTTTTGAATATTATTGAACAAGTTTTGATTTAACAAACGTGTTTTGGAGAATCATTCTGAACGCGAAATTGTATTTTTCAGTTACATGGATGGATGGTATTGGAAAAAAAATAAAAGTAGTTTATTGTCATGTATTTATTTTATTATGGATGAAGATTTAGCTAAATTGAAACTCTTATAGGAATTTATAGATAGAGACGTCATTATACCTTACGGGGTTGACAGAGCCAAGATACATGAGACTCAAAAGCTACGATTAGCAAAACATTACGTTGATTTAAATAGGATTAAGCCTGCATTTAAATTTCTACAATGAGCTATTGCTATAATAATAGAGGTATTATAATTACTTTCTATAAATTAAATAATAGTTCTTAATTACATAAAATTTTAAATACTCATACACTTTCATCTCATACGCTTTAATCTATTCTAACTTTATTGAATGCTAATATTTATATCGAAAACCGAAAAAAATTTACGTCCTAAATTTACTGAACTTCAATCCAAGGGCTTTAGTGGTCTCTAAAAAGAAACGATCGGTAAAATGAAAAGTATAAATAAGCCCGGATTAAGAGATACCAGAATGTAGACCACGTACTGAGACTGGGCCGATCTAAGTGGGCATAAAACCATCGGAGTTTACAGCAAGATAGCAAATCTACTTCTTGTTGGTTGCTTGGATATTTTATTGGTTGCGGTTAATAGGGTACTTTGGTCTAGATTTATTTACTCGACTATAGATAAATAAATGCATCTAGTAGTGTTGTAGTTGTTAAAAATAAATTTTTATTTTCAGTGTACCTATCACAATTTTGGTGGTTATGTTTTATGTTAAGTATAAATCTTGTGAGACCATTATTTGGATAGATTTATCGTAATTAAAATGTATCCGACTAAATGTTAAGACTCGAAGGATTCCGTACCATTATCTAAAGAAAACGGAAAGAATTAATTTCTTGCTTACGAGGACCCCTTAAATATTTCGTTTTATTATATATTTCATTTTATTTCGTATTGTAGTATTTTTTTTATAGCGGCAACAGAAATACATCATATGTAAAATAATATCTATTTTATTGGTTATTTTTATTGTTTATTTCATTGTTGGCACTCTGGTTATAGACGGACAAACAGCGGGGTCTTCGTAATAGGGTCACGTTTTATCCTTTGGATACAGAACCCCAAAAACAGCTTAACTGTTTCAATTATATGTATGATGATGATCAGGATACCTATAGATTCAATCTTGATCTACATACATACACATCGAGAAGGAACTAAGAACTCATATTGTTACAGTTACACCAACTATAAGTATAAATCTGCTTACTGTAGAATAAAAGGGACCGTCTGAAAAATGTCATATCTAACAAGCGTTCTGCAAACATCACAAAGAAAGGAGTTAATAGACGCCAATGAGCGTTCCAATAAGTCGAGTAACCATAAGTCAGCCCGGACACGTGCCTGTTCCGCCATCCGTTACCATTCGCCGACGCACAAATCGGTTCGTTTGCAAAGACAAATGGCGGCCGTCTGCCCGCCAGAATATACACAGATTCCATTTTCAAAAATTACGCGAAAAAGAGTTGAAAATCCAATATCGGCTGCTGGCAACATAGGCGCACTCATTTTTCCTGCCCATTCGAATTTTGACCGTAACATCGAAGGTATAACGTCGTGTTTTACACGGTAATTGTTTTGTCGGCTGCATTATGATGAAGAGTGATGCTATGGTATTGATATTCGGATTCGCATTGTTGGCAAGCTTCGGTCGTGTCGCCCTCAGGTCTACAATCATCTTTTTTGCTCGGCCACAATGAAATTTCACGGCTGTTTTGATACGGTTAGGCATGTGAGCCCATTGTTTGATTAGCGATCGGCACCCGCCGCGTTTCAAAGTATTCGGTTTGTGATATTTAACGCCGACGGTGGCATCGCAAGGCGCTTCCAAAGGGCTGCTTTTAGAATCTAAATTGCAGTATTAAGGCGGTAATTAAGATAAATTATTGCCGATAACAGTTCGGAACTACGTGTCGGCAGTGTCACCCTACCCAAAAAACGCGTGTAGATCGAAAACAAGAAATTGCAATCTGTGGTATGATGTTAACATGTTTAAAGGTTACTTCTTACTGAATTAATATACTAAATGACCAGTTTATCTTAAATTTTGAATATTAAATACATTAGCGTCGTAATTCTGTTTGACTATAAATTGTTAAATTAAAGCAACAAACCACCCATATATTTTTTCAACGTAGAATTTTTATCTTATATGGTACAGACACATAAACATGATCTGTAATGAATAGTAATATTGTTACATTGTATACAAAAAATGAGGAAACACGTAATAATGTGGTTACTGTACGCAACTCATTAAAAATAGAAGATAAAATTTAGTCATCAATCAAGCAACACAAGTAAATACAAACAACTACAAAACGAGATTCTCTTGCCAACAAAATCTTTGAAGAAAAAATATATACGTCTTCCACTTCATCGTAAATCACAACTACCCTCGAGTGCAGGGGAATTGAAAGAGAGTACAGTCATCTCAATAAGCGGCTTGGCTCTGGACGTACCTCGTAAATTCCACGCCAATTGTTTCACGCAGAATGTTGTACGGTTTAAGAAACTAGTAGTTTTACGTTGTTGTTAACGTGGATCAAAAATACGGAATATTTTTTAGGCTTTTATATCTTAAGGGTACAAAAGTGCCGGTTACTAAAACTCCACAATCTGTCACCAGGCAGTATTTATAATGTACTTATAAAACGTGATTTTCTTTGACATTTTGCATATATAACTGTACAGAAACCATCATGCGCAAGTCCGATTCGCACTGGGATAGTTAGTTCTCTTCCAAAGATATAAAACATGCGATTTGTAATATACATAGGTAAACTAGAAGGGTATTACAAAATTTAATAGATCGTATAGATATTGCCCCATTAGCATCCCTTGAAACCGATAATAGGTTAAAACATTATCATGCTTGTAATTATGTCTTTGTTAATAATTACAATTTAAAATGTATATACATCATATTATCTGTCGGTTCCTAATTTACTTATCTCTCCAGTTCTTGTTGTAATCTATTTATGAGTTACTTCAACCGGGATCTTTAAAAAGAAGAAAATTGCAGAACATAGAAATTGTCATTCCTCGTTACTAGTTAGTTCTTTTGCTATTAATATGTCAGCTATAAGTTGTCGGATCAGAGGATTTCCTTACATATAAAAATATTATTCTCATTCTATAACATATAGTAACTTAAATTAAGTATATATTTTTTTTATCAACAACATCCATATAACTCTACCGTCATGCTTCACTGTCAGTTTACGTCGGTAAATTTCAACTTTTGTCGGATATCTTGGCGTATAAAATTGTTTAACGTTGCAACAACAATGTTGTTGTATCCTATCAATCTTGGATATCAATAAAAGCAATTTTCTTATCAACAATTTATATGTCTGGCGTGCATTCAAGGTGACTCTGTTGTTTTGTGTTGATCGTAGGCTTGACGCATGTCTATCCATACTTATAAATTAGAAAATGTGTTTGTTGTTTGTCCGTCTTTCACGTCAAAATGGAGCAACGGATTAGTGTGATTTTTTAAAATGATATAGGCTGCTTTTTGTAACTTTCTATGCGAAGCCGCGGGCTAAAGCTAATTTTATGTCATACTAATTTTATAAAGTGAAATAGGTTGTGGTTGAACGTACTAATCTCATGAACTACCGGTCCGATTTGAAAAATTCTTTCAGTGTTAGATTGTCCATTTATCGAGCTAGAACAAAGCCTACTTTTTTTTTAGTAACGCTCAAGTAAATGGGAGTAATGTGGATGAAACCGTGCGACGATTACTAGTTTTATATAGATGTGGTAACTGTACGTATGTATATTTGCTTTTGTATTCCTCATTTTAATTATGGGTTTGCACTCCCCAGTATTTTGCATTTGTAAATAACATGAATATTGTTGTAACTTATTACAATCAAATATATCATTAAATTGTCAATATCAAGTACTGATGCGGGCTTCAATAGTTAATGTATTGACAGTCTATTCAAATGATACCCTTTTATATGGCCATAAATTTAAGTTAACACGTTCCGCCTTGGTCTCCTTGTGATATTTATTGCGCGTGCAATTCACGGTGCCACCATGGAAGTATGTGGGATGCTTCATCATGGGATTTCCTTACACGAACCGATTTCTGTTCACTTAATTAGGCTAAATGAGGCTTTTTCTTTAGGGCATATTGGCTTGAAATATTTACTTCTTTGAATAATTTACTAGCCTTAGTTTTGAAAGTATTACAAAAATACAAAATTAAGAAAAGCATTTTTGGTTATTACTTAACTAAAATATTGTATTTTATTTGATTTAATAATTGCACATTGGTGTTTTTGACTCTTAAGTAAGAACATGTACATTTCCGTTTTTATTTTTAAGATATTATCAGAAAATATATCAATATTTTCTGATTATTATGCTACAAACTTTAAGAACTCACGCGAAGTTTTCATCTGTACACAACTTCTAAACTTTTTAGTGGATACATGACCGCAATAAAATAACAGTTACAAGAGTACACTTTGAACATGCTTTGAAATCTTCTATCCAATATAAAGCAGAAAGACATTCTAAACCGACGTCCAGACGATATCGAACGATCAGATGATCGTTCAGTTAGTTTAATATTCAATTATAGTTTAATCGAATCGGCTCATAGCGTGTGGAGCGGGCGCCGAGCATTTTGGCAGCTCACCAAGTACAGTGTCGAGATAGCAGAAGATTGTGAACAAAGCATCGTGGTAACTTTATTTGCAGTTTGCATGTAATATTAGTGATATGACTTATAAGTCGATGAAAAGCGACGTAATGGGGGAAAAATAAATGAAACAAAGAGAAACGTTTAACAGTTTGACATTTTGTTGTTTGTAGGTGCAAAGGTAATTATGATAATTAAAGTATGTTTAAAAATAATAATAACATGATATTTTTAGGTGAGTTGAAAATTTTAGTCCAATGTGAACTCTAACAAGTTCTAAAAGATATAAAGTGAGTCATAAAAATCTTTCAAGGATCAAACATCAATAATGAAAGCAAGCGATTTGTTCAACCAAAATCAAAGTAAGTATCAGTGTTGATTAAAAAACTATTTTTCATATATTTCAAGACACCACAAGAACAATCAATCACTGTCAGAATTAAATGCATCTTCTATAAAAATTAAATGGCATTAGAATTTCTGATTAGGGTCTAATTTGAGGGGATAAAAGTGAAATCTCGGCCGGTATTGGGGATATTTCGGAAGCTGGACAATCTCGTGATCCTTTGCCCCCGGCCCGCACCCTTGTGTCATATATTCTGGAGTGAACCCGATCTCAAACGGATCCGTCACGCTGACGGCACGAATTCTGTTGTTTCATCTGTTGGTAGTGATGGGAAAATCTAGGTTTCTGATATCGATATGATGATGTACAAATATATTTATCACATATATTTTTACTCATGTGGTGCAAATATGTTTATTTTTGCACCACATGAGTAAAAATAGCCATATTATTTATGTAATTAAGTATGAAATAAAATACAAAGCAAAATATGTAGCCATAACAGTGAATTTATGTCATAATACATATTTACATTTCAATTTTAAAGATTCAAGTACACCACATCAAAAGTAGAATAAAATAAAATATTTACAATAATTTTCAACATAGAACATTTTTAAATTACCGCAAACTTACTTATTGTGTTAGGACTATGCATTTATGTTTTGCCTGAAAGGAGGCATGATACTAATGGTATCATAGTTTTGTATGTCTCTCATTCGTCCTAAAAATATTTATCAAAAAATTATACAGTATCGATAAAATATTGACGTAGTTTTAGTGAGGAGTAAGTTTATCGATACTCAGCTTTGCGTTTTTGCCACTAAAAATAGTTTTTATACAAATAGACTCTCGATAATTTTTCTCTTATACGATAATTCTATCAGTCTGTTTTGTATTTAAATTACCTTCTATAAGACCTATGGATGCTTTAGTTTTTCTTTAAAACAGGTCACGAAAACTATATATATGTATCGATAAACTTACTCCTGTCACCTCACTAAAACTACGTCGATCCTTTATCATCAAATGCTAGCTTTAATTTGATTAGAAGGCTCCTCCAATCGCGGCGACGGACGGGGGTCAACGGTCAATGTTAAAAATTTCTAATTTACGAGCTTTAAATTCGACCAGTTGAAATTTAAATTAAATGAAAAGGGCCTTCAGATATATTTTATGGATTATTTGAGGGATTATTAGTATAAGTACCCACTTATAAGTGTTTTAATATTGGTTTTACAACTGTTTGGTTTTTGTAGCCTTTCTGGTAATAATAATAATTATTATTTATTTATTTAATAGAGAGGTTTGATATTGTAAAACAAATGGAATCAGAACTTTGATGATAATATTATATTTTAATTTTTTATAATTAAATTTTTCCTAAACTAAACTCGATACATGTTTATACATCTCTACTACTATAAACAACCTTGGCCCAGGCTCATCAGAAAAATATCATGACCTAACCGGAGACCGAACCCGGGACCTTTTGTTTATTAAAACAAGCACATATCTAAATCAAGCTACAATTCTTATTCCAATCAACATAAAAAAAATAAAGCTATTGATTTCTGAACTATACCTCTAAACGAGTTAATTTGGACTTGAAACAGATACAATATCGCGTTTTTATCCCTGACGGCGTATTCAGAGTCAAGAGTCGTGAGACATAACAGAAGTTGAAACAAATTTGTAAGATATATTGTATCATCGTGTAAACAAATAAACCAATAAAAATATTTCGCTCTATTCTCAAGCCGAGTCGGAAACAAACACACGCGATAGAATAACATAATATTTCAACCACTAAGGAGTGATACATTTCCTCTATATTAATATATTTATGACGTCTGTCAAGCAGGTAATGGCATGAAAACACCGCAAAATAGAGTAAGTTCCTTTTGGTACTACAAATTTAGTTTTAGACATAAAAAAATGCGGTCCACGAGTTTGAAATAATTATTTATATTATAATACATGAAATTGTTTAAATCATTTTAAAGAAACTATAAATATTAAAAATGTAACACGAAAAATTCCTGTTCAATGTTTTTATAAAATCCTTCTCTAATAATTCTAAAAAATTATAGTATTATACTTATTTTATTCACTCTTTTAAAAATAAAAATCAATATACAAAATTTTATTCAAATAATTTTCATATTACTAGCTTTTATATGACAAAAAAAACAGTTTATATTCGTGACAGGATTTAAAGAAAAACTAACGCATCAATAGGTCTTATAGTAGGTAATTTAAATGCAAAACAGACTGAGAGAATTACAAGAGAAAAATAATCGGGATTTCATTAGTATAAAAACTGTTTTCGTTAACAAAAACGCAAAGTTGCATATTTGCGTTATTTTTTAAATTTATTTTTCCGGCATTTAGTTTCATGTTTATTCACCATGTGCATTAAAGACCCAAAGGGAACATACTTCAAAATGTGACTCTTAGCAATAACTTTTGACGAGAAAAACACAAATAAAAATAAGGGTCTTTCCCCACTTGCATAATATAAGAGGTAAAGATGTCAGGAATGCATTCAGATAAAACCTAATAAATTCGCTTTATGTACGTATCTATTAGCTAAGTAAGCGATGGCTCTATTAGGTAAGTACATCAGTGAAATACTACCAGATTCTGCGGTTTTGCTTGTAATTGATAGGCGGTCGTTAGGGGAGCATGGATGATGTGAAAAGATTAATTCCCATTGAAGTTATTCATTCAGAACTTTAGATTAAATAGTGCGTGTTCATTTGATTTCTCTTTTTTAATTACTTAACAATATTAAAAAGGTAATAAAATCAGTATTGTTCCTGAGCAATACCTACCTTACATCTTTACCTACTTACAATAAACTAAACGATTATTTTTTTGTTTTAAACTACCTATTGTTTTATATAACTATTACTTACTCACTGACTAGTTTAAACAAAACATTGAAACAAAATTAAGAAGAAATAAATGTATAACACAGAGTAATCACGACTTTTGACCAAATCATTTTTAATTGCTATTTAAAAGATGGAAAAAAAATGAGTCCTGAATGACCTTTATAAGGATAAGAAGTAGCACTTTAGCGTTATACTATGACTTTTAAAACAAATTTCAAAACAAAAAGTATGGCAACAATTTGCCATTCAAAATATAAATTATACGTTCTTCATTACTTATCTTCAAACGCATCGATACGCAACATTTATTACTTTGAGATATACAACACTAGTCAAACACCATTCTAGTTTCTGCACTTCCTTATTCTAATCGAATAAGGTTTAATTTTGACTGACAAATAAAAAGTCAGGTACGGATCTAGGTTTGCCAGTAACGTTCTCTTGTGTCAAAACAAGGACTAGGGGAACAATGTATAGCAGTTGGCAATCTTAATGCCCTTTCCACAATATCTTTAGTGTGACACCCCTCGATATGAATAATGTGTCATGCGATCGCGCCCTTTTATCTACTTTGTGGGAAATCCCCCAGATTTTGTAGAACTCGATGAAAAATCTCCGCAACTTTCTATGATAAGGAAATGCGTTGTCGTTACTTATGACACGTCTGATAACGGAGAAATAACTCAGTGTCTTCATCGATTGAAAATTATATTTATGACTGTAAATGAATCCAAATATTATATTTTACTAGCGACCCGCCGTGGTTATGCACGGGTTTAATATTCACCCTATCTTTAAAAATCAAAATCCGTTGTGTAGTTTTAAAAATCTAATTATACATATGAACAGACAGCGGAAAGCAACTTTGTTTTATACTATATAATGACTAAGTATTAAGTGATTAGCTATCTTTTTACACTTAACATCTTAAGCACCATTTTTTAAAGAACTGTAGGCTAAAAATCATGCAGCAGGCTCATACCACTACATCTGTTTGAAATATATTATATTATTAATTATTAATATATATTATTATTAATCGTTGAGAAATTACGTGAATAAAATTATTATACTTCGATAGAATTTTTGGAAACTTGCGTGTGCCACCCCTGGTTATATATCCATAGGCTGCCGTGACCACTTTCCAAGAAGAAGGCCGCGTTTCTGTTTGCCAGCTTTGCTTTAAAAAAATACTTATCCTGTTTATTGAAGCCAAAATTATTTGATAGCATAAGGATTATGAGCAAAATGCCTATTTTATATAAACTTTAACAGATAGTGGCAGCATATAGAATGATAACCTCATTTTCGTCAGTCTAAGTAATTTTACCTTTGACAAGAAGGAATGCCAAATGACGATTCAGAAATACGTCAGTACTAAATTCCTCTTGAATAAATATAAATAGAAATTTATAAAAAAGTCATCAGTTTTGTCATTTATTGAAACTGGTCAAATTATTCTATCAATATTCAAACGTTTCCCCATCGAATTCCAAATACTCGTATCCAATAAAAATTCATATGTTTCCATACAGTCCATATTGTATGAACGTTTTATTAAGTTCTAAAAAAACAATCAAGAAGGAAAATCTAATAAAAACTCCTTACAAATAACCAAGGGAAAATACTCACCTAATGAAAGATATTTACAGTCCAGCTGCACCCCTAAGAGACACTACATATTATGACGTATTTAAATGAGAATTCCCACCCTCGGGCGAAAAAAAAAATGTGAGTACAAATACTTGTACTTGGGGTGATGTTTAGGGCAGGAAAAGCCAATGTTTTGCTTCGATGCACGGTCATAAAAAAATGCATGGGCTCAGTGCAATATTTTAATATTAACTGCATTATGGGGCGCACGCTGCATCCTCAGTTATCACGAGATATGTACGGCTTAGCGTGGATTCTGTACCGCGGAGGTAAGCCGGGGAACGTTATGAATATTAACTTTTAATTTTAAAATAGTAAGTAGCGGGCTTTTTATGTGTGTATTATTTCTTTTGCTACGGAAAACTAGCTTGTGTTTGTTATAAAAGTTTCTTTCAGCTTTTCTGCAGGTATGAAGCGTTTAATATATCTAATAATTGCACACAGTAGGTTAAATTTCATTATTAAATACTAATTTAGACATTCTCTTTTTAAGCAAGTATTACTAATTCTTTTTGGGTTCCGTACCAAAAGGATACAAACGGAAGCTTAAATCAAAATCAAAATATTTATTCAGAAATTAGGCCTTCACAGGTACTTTTTCACGTCATTAATTAAAAAACATTTAAATCCTAATCAAGCTATAGGCTTCCAGCATTTTGGAACGACCACTGCTGAGAAGAAAGGTCGAAAGAAACTCAAGCAATATTGGTCCATATTATGCCAGAAGGGCTCAATTATATATTTTTTATAATATTCGTCTATCTGTTACCAGACTGATGAATTAGGATAGCTATCACTAGTCATATCTATGTCTATAGTCTATGCCTAGCTAGACAGTTGAAAATTTCCCAGATGATGTCACATTAAAAATACTTACTTAAATAAAGATTCAAGTAGGATTCCCATACAACAAACTTCTATTTAGTAAGTACAGAAAATAAAACGTACCTACATTAAGTACAGAAAAGGGTACAAAATAAATTGAGTGCCGATGAAAGAATTCAACAGGAAACGCAAATTTTTCGCAGACGAAACCGCAAGTATCTGTTAGTAAACTACAAAAAACTACAAAAGATTCAATATCATAATGACGTCTTTTTTCTGACATAAATAAGTCCATGCTAAGCCGACGTCTCACCCACATTTTGTAACATAAAAAAACTCCCGACGCATGCTGCGAGGCCTACATTGGTTTGCACTCCTGATATTGAACTAATATTCGGCTACCCCAGCTTTATTAAAAAAACCATGGGCCATTTGTATGTATTTATAGTGGCTTCTGTCATCGGAACTCCCCACAGATTAATTTTGTTAAAACATTTTGCCTGTCAATACTTTCCGCCTTTTATGAAAAGAGGGTACTTTGAAAATTTCAATGTATTTTATAAATTTATTGCAAGCTTTTAAATTATTTTACGTATAGACACTTCTACTTGGATATTTTTTTTTACTTGTATTAGATCGGCAAACGCCTTAATAAGTATTTTGTCTATATTTACCTCCTTCTATATCTTCTCATATATTTTACTTTAACAGAAATTGTTATAATAAAAAAGTATATCACAAAAAATTACTATTTGTTAGTTATGCTGCTGAAAAACTGAAAGTCCTGAAAAAAAAATTAAAAAGATTTTATTTTTTAACATAACTACAATCGCGGTTATACAAACTCAACGACATAATAACTACTCGTATAGTTTATACGTAGTTCTGAACTATCAGTTGACCATTTATTGGCATTTATACGTATATCGCCACATGATCATCAGTCACGGGCGCGCCATAACTCCGCGGATGCAATAACAGATAAAAACGTACCAAAAACACCAACAACATAAAATGTCTAGCAGTTTATTGCAACGTGACATCCTTATTCTGGATACTACGGAGTAAACTAAAAATTAAAATCGATATTAGATAAGAAATACGACAAACTGAAATCCATTTTTAAAGTCAGTTTTAAATAATTTTTTTACTTTGAAAATCAATCTAGTTAATAAGTCAAGAAATCATTTTTATTTATTTTTAAAACATTTCGATTTTTAAAAAACACATAAAATAAATATTTTTTTTGTTTGTTTTTAAAACAAGTCCATAACGTTTTAGTCTAATAAACGATATTGTTATCGAAACGCAATGTAATAAGTTCCATATTTGAACTCGACCACTACTAGTGTCAAAACGCAGCACCGCTACTAATGCTGCCACCTTAACAAAACCTTTTCAAATTTCTAAGAAAACGCTCGGTTCGCCGCTCGGTGCTGGCACGTGAAATAAAATAAAATTTATCAATAAATAATTCTATTTTAGTTTTTTCACCAACACAAAATGTTAATTGCATGCGTGTGCGTATGTGTGTGAAATAGACCCAGTGCATATCAAGAATCTGAAGCTGCAGCACCTTCACCATCACCTGTTACGCAATCCAAGAAAGCCGATCCGCGTGGTGCCTAAGGTGAGTAAGTTTTTTTTTTATGTCAGAGGGAGGCAAACGAGCAGGCGGGCCACGAGACGTTAAGTGAAGTAAAGTAAGTTCGAGACTTGTGTTACAAGTACAACAAATAGATAATATAGATAAATATTCAAAATAATCATTTCCAACTTGACCGAACGGCAATCAAACACGAGACCTCCTCATTAGCGGACGTTAACCATTACAACTCGAAGGTAGTCTGCATTGCCAATTGAATATCTGTTAAACTAGGTACTTATAACAAAGTTTACTGCTACTTTCAATTTAAAGGTTAGTTAGGGTAGTTATAACTAACATTCTACAAAGTAACATAAAAGATTCCTTGACCGCCGCTATGTTTTTAAATTAATTTAAGACTGGCCATTATTTAAGAAATATTTCCTCATACCCCTTTTAACCATTATTACCCAATAACAATCAATAATTAAAAAAAAATATATGGATGATAGGTGCCCCATTTAACAATAATGATATTTTATCGTTTTTTATGATAATAGTACGGAACCTTTCGTACACAAGTTCGAATCACATTTAGCTTTTTTTCTTGACTATCTTTTTGTTTCTTTTACAGTAAATTATTTTTATTGTAAAAATTATAGAATAGTTACATTTCGGGAGCTATCTGATGTCTATAAATAATAGATGTTTATGCAATATTATACACATCCACGTTTTTATTGTTTGAACAGTAGGATGGCCGTTATTGGCATCGGAAACGTATTTGTTTATGAATGTTTCTACTTTTAATGTGTCTAGTAGTTTTGTGGTTATTCGCTATTGTCTGTTAATCAGACATAAAGATATCTTTATTGATCATTTCATCAATGGAAATCGTAATTCTTAACTATTCTTTAAATTCCAAGTGGAGCAATAAAAATTTATTGAAACTTACTTATCGATTTAAGCAGTGGAGCTGTCGATAGTTAACATCATAATAACATCGAAAATTATTAATAGTTATAGACAAAACCCAATATTTATCAAAGTTTATTTAATATATCAAAAGTAATGATCTCAAAAAATTTAATAAAGCTTCGTTTGGTTAAAAAAATAAAGAAAACAATGGAATAGCACTTAGAGCCTCCAGTTAGCAGTTGACAAATCGGCCAATTCCATCCCCAAGACAAAGATTTTCATAACTGGCGTCCAAGAGCTTATTACTCTCTCTTATTGACTTTAATTTTCTACTTTGTTGACGTTCCAAATGATATATATCTCCAGCCGAAGCGAAAATGGCTCCGCTTTTTCAAATAACAAACGAAACTCCATCAATCCGTGCTGTCATTCATTTGCAGTCCTTTGAAATATAGCAGTTATCTATCCGGCGAAAATCACTTCAACAAAAACTAAGTCGAAAAACAATCTTTCATTTTTATTTTTCTCCTATTGTAAATAGTCGGCACGCGTACCTTGAGGGTCCCTTAGTTTTTATCCGTCCAATATTTGTCTGCTATTGAGACCTGTGACAGTTTCATTTTCCGATAATATTGATCTATCAATTGCTCCGTTACAATAATATGAAGATATTATTTTTGTGGTGGGCACTCTTTGCTTTTGTTATGACTTGAGGCGCTTCTTCCCTGGAGTTATTGGGAAGGATATAATTTTATTTTATAGCATTCATTTCTTAATTTGTTGATTTTAAATTCCTCCTCTCATGTCTATGACTCCCTAGGTATATTAACAGTCTGTTCCGTCTCCTCTTGCCAAAGCTAACTTTTCTAACTGAAATTTCAATTTTGTTCAAATTTCACGTAATACATCACATAATAAACACTTAAAAACGGCTAATTGTAGGTATACACCATTATTCGTTCTTAAGTCTTTTTTCTGGAATGTTCCTGTAAAGATGTTTTAATTAATACAAATCTTGAACTTTATGTTTTATATCACTAAATAATTTTGAGTAGAAAACTAAAAAGTTATTTAAGACATTCCTGGAACAGAAATCATATTATTACAATCATATTACAGTTGGTGTAGTGATTTACTTAATTAGGCACTTTGGCTGTGCAAACTGCAAGCTGAAGGCAAGTTAGGAAAGTTAGTGATGTTACAGTGTTGTAATTTTCAAAGAGTTTTAGTAGGAAAACTGGCAACCATAAAGTCTAAACTTGTAAGTCATTGTGTCATTTTTGTATAAACATTTAAATTGTACTCATATATTACTTTGGGATGGTTTTGGTCTAACTTTTAGGTTCCGGAGGTCAGACTGTAGTCGTTCTGTATAAAAACAAATAACCTTACCAATTATCTTAGTTTAGGACCCGGTTTCTGATACATCACTACTGAGGATGTATCTAGAAATACTCTATAATGATGATCATTCCTAATTTTGTGTAAAGTAAAGGATGAAATTTGAATTTTATTAAATAATATTTTGAAAGAAATGAAAAATGATTTCGTCATTATTTTTTTAGTTATCTAACATGATGCTCTGATTAATACTTGGTAGTTTACCTTATTCCAAAACGGAGGTTCATTCTCGTTTAATGCTTTATCTTCTTTGAACATAATTTTTAAAGACCACTTCAAATGTTAATGATACTGTTAGATACTACGACAACAACAAAATTGACTTAGGTCAAGGACTAATAAATAAACTAAAGTGGACTGAATTATCTAAATTCTTCCTAAGAGATTAATTGTGATATAAATCGAATACAACATCAATATGTTGTTAACAGTTAAACGTTTTACTGGAACATTCAGCATTCCATCGGAATACCTCAATGTCAGTGACAAAAGGGAGAGCAAACGTCCCCAAATTCACTGGCATGCCTATAATATACCCTACATGCTATTGATTTAATTCAGGAGTGACAAACTTTAGGTCAGCATTGTGCTACGACTTTCCAACCTTATCCAAATACGATTTACTTGTAATGTACTTTTTAATAGTCCTTTGTAGTTCTTGCTACTGTTCATAGGCCTCCCCATTTTCCTCCATAGACCTCTGTTTAGAGCATCCACCTGTCAATTGTCCAGGAAACCGCCAATGCCGTCTCGCCACCACATCTTCTACGTCCTATGGTGGTATATTAACAATAATTTTTACTTCCATGCTGGTCTAAAAGCGAGATGAAAAAGTAGAATGTCCTAGCTGCCTATTTTACCGCGCATATTATTAAAGCCAATCTAGCAACCGGTCACTACAATAATCTGAATGTGGAGATTCTATCACTATTCAACTAAGCGTGATCTTCGAGTCTCACAACTTTTGGTTTTGTCCAGTAAGAGACAGATGTCAGAAGTGATAATATATTTAATTTAAATATTCTCGTAATATTTGGGTGTACCGGAATGATTTATCAAACGAACCGTGACAAAAGACAAAATCAAGGACCGAAAATTTTGTTCTGTTTAAACAATTTCCTCTATGTTAAAATATGTAGTTCTATTAATTCATACATATTTACACATATTTTTGTTTAACATTCACCATTAAATTTAAATGTATTTATATTTCAAAGTCTTAATAAGTTCATTTTCAGAAAAAAATATATACAATTGAATAAAAAACACGAGTTGATAATTTCCCATCCAAATGTTGAGAAGCCCTTCTGGGCTATATATCGGCTTTTACCCTTTAACTAATGTAATAAGATTACAAAGGGTTGCAGACGGCGAGCCAGACGGCGCAGGACCGGATTTGGGTCTATCTGCGTATTTAGCATGAGATAAACTAGTATATATTATCTGTGGATAAACGACGTAATGCGTGGCTTGGTTACCAACTTACCTCGCAGTCTTGTAAGGAAGACATATGTTGCAAGCTTTCAATGGATTATGCTAAGTTGCATGGTTGGTACAGCAATTTGTCCCTACGTTATATTGGATTAGACTGCTTTAAAGTGGTTTTGGATGTACCTGTGTAATTTGTTTTTAAATATATTTATGTATGTTATGCAAATATAATTAAAATTCAAGCATGTCAGCAAAAAAAAAGTTGCGATGGAAAAATCAAATAAAAAGAAGGTTTAGATAGTTATCTATACTAATATTATAAAAGGGCAAAGTTTGTAACTTTGATTAAATAAATAAATATATTGGGAGAAATCACACAAGTTGAGTTAGCCCCAAACTAAGTTCGAGACTTATATTATGGGATACTAACTCTACGATACTATATTTATAATAAATAGGTACATATATAGATAAAAATCCAAGACTCAGGCTAATCAGGAAAAGGTAATTTTCCATCATAGCCTGACCGGAGATCGAACCCGAGACCTCGTGAGTATCGGTCAAGTGCGTTAACCGTTACACCACGGAGATAGAAGGAAGGAGGTCGTCCGGACGGAGGTGTTTGATTGCGAGGGCTAATCTTTGGAAATACTGAACCGATCATGAAAATTCTTTCACAGTTAGAAAGCTACATTATTCAGGAGTGCTATAGTACAGTATATAAATTAAGATGTTCTACAAGAAAGACAGTCCTGGACTCTTACATTGCTTAGTCAAAAAGTAATTATAAGTACCTAAAAAAATTATCTTATCCTGATAATATCTCGAAAATCTTACCAGGTATCAGTTGATACCTCTCTGTGTACCGCACGTGTGGAACGAATCACCACTGACATTTTTGGCAAAGCGCTAACTGGGCCCCCAAGGGGTAAACGTTATTATACCCATTAAACTCTATCGTTTAGTTTCCAAACAAAACGAGATAAAAGCCGATCAGTCAGACAAGATAGATGAAGCCTCCTTGTACGGAGTGCTATAGGACCCGATAGGGGGGGGACTTAAGACAATATTGGCTTTAAGAAACGATTATCATTTGTTGGCTTATGCCGGTTATAAGTTACGTTTTCTTGATTCTTAATATATCTAGTTACTTTAGGATTCCTAATCTAAATAAGAATTCATAATAGAAAGTATGATTTATGTACAAAATAATATGGGCTTTAAGCAAAGAAAAATAACTTATTGCGTAGTATTTTTTTTTTTTATGTCA
>JADGIL010008442.1:0-12603 GCA_020352625.1 Cactoblastis cactorum | reverse complement strand
TGTAGCTGGCTCCACACCACACACAAGTAGTGGCACCATACCACTACTAGTAGTGGCTCCATACCACTATGTATTATCATTTGGTCAGAGATATGTCTGTACATGAGATATTAAAAAAAAAATATAGGGGTATTTCTATACCCCTATATTTTTTTTTAATATCAAAGCCAAAGCGATTGTTTTTAGAATTTTTGTCTGTCTGTCTGTATGTTTGGACGCGCATCACAGAAAAGCTACCGAACGGATCTGGATGGGCACAGCGATGTACTACGACCTAGAATAAAAGATAGGCTACTTTTTATCACGGAAAAATGTGTGGTTCCCGTCTTGGAAGTTTAGGGTAAAGATTTTATGCATCGCAAATATCGTAAAATCTATGCGAACGAAGTCACGGGCATCGACATATAAAAATGTGAAAATAAATAATAATTAACCAAGTGGAAAATGCCATCTATGCATTGTAGAATAAACTACGACAAAAATATTTTTCTTTTTTTGTAGCGCCATCTATAATACAACAGTGGACTTAAAGATTCCTACTGCCGCCTATCTGTAGTACAAGTACACAAATGATTTGTTAGATGGCGTTACATATATATGTCTGAAATAATATGTTACTTTACTTCTATAATAGATGTCAGTACCAATAACAAAGTCGTTATAATATTTAGTTCTTGGTAAATATACTAGATGGCAACTTATTAAAAAGCAATATTTTATTATCAACCAGCTAATGCCCGCGTCTTCGTCCGACCAATGGATACCATAACATCTTATCAGCCCCTTGCTCGGTTACAATAAATTATATTCCTCAGGAACCGTACATTTTTCTGAGATAAAAAGATAAAAAGTACCCAATTTTTTAATCTAGGTCATAGTCCATCACTGTCCAGATCTGATTGGTAGTTTTTGTGTGATGCGCGTGCAAACATAAGAAAGACACAAAAATTCTAAAATCAATCGTTTTGGCTTCTGTAGGTCCTATAAAGAGCCCCTATATATGTTTTTCTTAAATATCACCAATGTACAGGCATAGCTCAGTTACAATTTTATTATATGTATTGATACTACCAAAAAAAATTTAAATTAAAAATGTACTGTAAAAATATCTTTTTCTCTGTTTGTCAAGGATAATCTTTGAACCGATTATAAGTTATGGAATAATAATATTATATTTTAAGTCTAAAATTATATAAGGATACCAAGGAACCATAATAAAATAAGCGAGGACAAAGTCACAGGAATATGCAAGTTAAAATTATATCTATAAAATATTATTTTTAAAGTAAACATTAAACTTATTTTTAAAGCAAGCTGGGGGTGCCCGCTGTGCTGTAGATACCAATTAATAAGAACAAACCTACTACATAAACTTAGGAGGACAAAAGCCAACTGCATGTCAAGTTATACTGCACGGGTCTTTATGCTGTGGTAACAATGGCGAATTTGCAATAAAATATCGGCAAGTTGATCTGCTATTGTACCTATCTTCATACATATTAATATTAGTAACTTCTACTAACATCTGACTTGCAGAACATAGATTTCGAACCCTGAGGCTACATCCACGAGTAGTTTACAAGTAATTTCGTGCACGCGTCACGCCCTGTCTTTGTTTGGCGGCAACCCTTGAAGCTAATTGTCCTTCCATTTAATTAACGACGATGTAAACAACATTAGGATCGACCACAATGGTCCAAAACTTGGCAAATAACAGAAGCCCGAGCTGACAGTGCGATTTTGGTACGTGAGTATGTATGTATGTGATAAATCATAATAATTATAAAATAAAATCATTTTTAGAAAAATACCGGCCAAGTGTGTTTTAGATTGGTGTACGAAGGGTTCCGTACCACTATTTAAATAAAACGCCAAAAAGTCACATTTGTTGTATGGGAGCCTCATTTAAATGTTTTTTATTTTTTCTGTTTTGGATGGTTTTAGTTTTATTATAACGATAGCAGAAATAAATCATCTGTAAAAAATTTAACTGTTTAGCTCTCACGGTTCATTAGATACAGCCTGGTGACAGACGGACGAACAGCGAAGTCTTAGGTCCTGTTTTACCCTTTGGATGCGAAACCTTAAAATTAATCATTAAAACCTTCAATAAACTTATTATTTGACATTACATTTTAACCCCCGACACAAAAAGAAGTGTATTATAAGGTTGACGTGTGTGTGTCATCCCCCATCCCTAAAAGAGGGGTAAGTTGTATGTAAGTATGTTTTGTTACATTGTGTCGGGGATTTTTTAATTTTATTACTTGTTAAATCGGTACTTACTGATTATGTAAAGTTAATTATCATATTTAGCCTAGGTACACACGTTATCTAAATTTTTTGTTGTGCTATTGCAATTTTGGGTTTTCAACCTCATTTAAATAATATAATTTAAGTATATCATGGCTTATTATAGGAATGATTCTCATTTATACTTTATACTTGAAAAGAAATGTATTGAATACGCCCTTTCCTACTTATTAACCACCATCAAAAATAAAGAGGTTCTCAATTTGACCTGCATGTGCTTATATGTATAAGTGTGTTTGTCTGCGATTATCTCTTGTTTGGCTCGACTGACTTCGGTTCACAAGAAAGTATTTGCTACATTCAGAATAAGTTTTTTGTAATTTATCAGACTTCAAAAAAGGAGGTTTAATGAAGGCGGTTCCCTTTAAAAAAAAAGAAATTATAAGTATTTGTGAACAAAAAAATGAATAAATGAATTTACTATACAAAACTCTAGTAAAATAAAACAGCATACAATTAATTTATTAAGCCGCATCCACATTATTGTAATTAAGGAACATTTTTGCAATTTATCGAGTGACGTAATACCCATTGCTCGGCGGGCGATCCTGGCGAGCAATGCTCTAATTAATTAATAGTTTTAGCACAATGAGGACTCAGCTCCAAGTTGCAATCTCCTGAGGGCTTCAAGTTATGAAGCTTCTGGGTTCAATGCAAATACTGGACTACGACGTTACTGTTGGGTTAGGCCCTCTAGAGTTAAGACTTTGTTGGGATTATATCTGATACTGTTTGTATTTTATGATAATCTATGTATATCTGCGTAAATTTATACATATAATAAAATTGTTACTGAGCTATGTCTGTACATGGGAGATATTTAAGAAAAACATATATAGAGGCTCTATAAAGGATCTATAGAAACTAAAATGATTGTTTTTAGAATTTTTGTCTGTCTGTCTGTACGTTTGTACTCGCATCACAACAAAACTACCGAATGGATCTGGATGAAATTTGGCACAACGATGGACGATGACCTAGAATAAAAAATAGGCTACTGTTTATCCCGGAAAAATGTACGGTTCCCGAGGGATATAATTTATTGTTGTAGTACTAAGAAATCTACGCATACGAACTCGCGGGCATTACTAGTCTGTTATAAGAATAAAATTAAATTCTAAATTTGAAATTCAGCCTAAACTGCCAGTATTTTGTATGGAACTTCAAAAACAGTCATTACAGTACAAGTAGGTAAACCATTAAAGGAGGTTCCTTCAAGTGATAAGGTGCTGAGTAATTTTTACGAGTAACTACATTTAGCAGTAACAATAATAACAACTCGCAACTAATTAAAAGCGGAACACGGACTAAGAGGGAGCCTCCTTTACCTTGATAACGTAAGGATAGCAGAAAAATTGGAGTCTAATCCGAATTATTATTATTTAAAATATTTTCTAAAAGAAGCTCAAAGAAAATTAGTATGGATAGAGTTTAATAAAAAGTGAGTGTTATTAAAAATGATAAATTAGAAGACCTAACTAATACGATGGATGGCGATGAAATCATAAATTCGATGATTATAATATTAAATCTCATTTAATGTACATATAAAAGCGAAAAACACGCACTTACTCATCACAAAATCTCAGAAACTACAGTGAGTGATTGGGGTCTTGAATTTTGTATGGGGGTTTCTTTTAGGACGTAGTTGCTTGCTAAGACGGGATTATGCAAAATTCCCACGGGATCGGGAATTATTGGAAGCGAGCGTAGCTGCGGGAAAAAAGCTAAGACAGTAATATCATAGGAAATTTGTTCCAAAAATAAATTAATTTATTATTGCAATTTTGCATCAAGGCTTTATACACTAGTTATTTTTATTAAATTAATTTGCCAACGGTACCGAAGACGACTTCTAATTAGCAAGTTGAGAGCTAAATATTACATTTATGATATGCAAATTTTCCTCACTTCAATAACGCTGTTGAAATATGATGCTTTTTCGGACGATGATAAAGTCGAGTTTTCAGTGAAATTGTACAGACAGAGTTTTCTTTATAAGATGGACTCATCTTCCATTATATTTTAAGGCTTGTTTTATTACGGCAAGTAAGTATGGCTGGTACTTACCCACCACACAGGGTAAGTTGTAAAAATTTCCTGATAAGTAATGCAATTTACTACCTTCATGTATACTTAGACACCAAATACAATACTGGTGATTACTGAACAGAATCACGTCTTTATACCTTACAGGGTAGACAGAGCAAAAAGCCAAAGGACTCAAAGGATATATAAATTGTGGGCTTATTGGTGGAATGGAGATTCTGAAATAGTGACAGGGTGCTAGCATATAATATGACAATTCCTGTTTCAAACCTTTTCCCTTGTTTGACTTTTACAATCTGCGAGGAAGAGTACGAGCTTATTCTACGTTTTTCTTTCACTTTCAGTCCAGCATGGATGATGTAATTACATTTTATTGTTTTAAAAACTTTTGCCTACGGCTTCGTCCACGTGAATGTAAAAAGATATCCCATGGCCTGTTAATCTAATTATCTTTTAGATCATACATTTGATGAAAATTCAACTCCTTTTCTACTTGTTTAAAACAAAATTACTAATTTTGTTTTAAACAACAGCTCTGTAAAATTTAATTCAAGTTTATATGTACTATTTTCCTTTCTTTTTCAACTTTTTTGTATCTACATTGATTTCTCATTTATTTAGAATCTTCTTTTCTATACCGCCTTTAGTGCTCAAACACTTTTCATAATTCCCTGGTCACATATTTGACAAAAGTACCATGAAATTATTAAAATTAAGTTTTTATTAGCATGAAAATAAGGTCACGATGCCTTCAATTACCTTGCTTCACTCATGTGCAGAACTTAGATGATCCACGAACTCCTGTCATCACATTAGTATAAATAATAATAACATTAACATTTACCGAAACAGATGATACGTATTAAGTAGATTTTAGAACGAAATGTAGTAAAACTTACTCTTTGATTGCAAATTCCGTTTTCTTTCTCCGAATATGCGCCAAAATAAAAGTGGTCATAAAATGAACTGAATCAACCGTAAACTTAGCTAGTGCTTTCTTATCAAAGAACGTTTATTAGAACAAAGAACATGGGATAATGAGAACACGACGGCCATTTTGTCTCCATCTGATTAGAGCGATAACTTTGTTTGTCTCTCTGTTGATGAACTAATTGATGCTTACCGAAGGATAATAAGTTAGGTGATAAACTTACTAAGTGTCCATTTAAAAATACTAAAATTTTGCCTCTTGATATACAAATTTTATCATAAATATTGAACTATTCAATATTATTTTGTAGTGGTATGAGCCTGCAGCATGAATGGGCCGGCTCGTCCACACTCCCACTATCATTAATATGTCCAAGCTTGGACATATTAATGATAAATCAATCATTCAAAATTTATAATATTTTTTTTCCCTCAAAGGTTACCTACAATATAATTCCCACCACGCGAGCGAAGTCATGGTACATAGTTGGTACTTAAACTAACTAACAGCGAGTTTTATAAAGAAATTCCAATTAAAAAAAAAGGAATGTTTTGTCAGAAACCTATCAATCTGTTTTGAAAGAATGAGATATACATAGCTAATTAACATATTTAGACATACGAATTATATTTTAATTGCTGTTGAATCTAAAACCTAAAAAAGTGATAGTATATATGTAAAAAAAATGTACTACAAACAATATTGATGAGTTAGTAGGTAAGTGATCAATTTTCTCACACAATAGTAATGTTTACTAAGGTTTTTGAACTCAATATGATTGTAAAATTTTAATAGGAAAGAACTAATTTACTAACTAAGGAGCTAACTCAGCAAGGATAATGGAATATGATTCACACTTAGACCTCAAAAATAATCAAAAGACATCATCATTTATGCGTCATTTTCCACCGAAACAATTCAACTTGCAATCGAATGACAGCGCGGTTCATTAATGACCCCTTTTAGGGGTATTTTGTCCAATTAGTGCTGATTAGCCCGTGAAGTTCTGTTTTAACGTCCTGATTATGGATTCGATTGGTGAATCATTCGATTCTCTGTCAGTATGTGGTGTCAAAGAGGGTTATAAAGACAAGAACATCGTTTGAGCTGAAGCGTGAGCGGTGGCATAAGCTGTCGCGTCAGCGGTATAAATACAGAGATTTGTTTCACAAAAGAGATGGGTTCTTTTGTTAATATTTCTGTTTTCATAATGTAGAATTTAAAAATGATATTATAGTGAATTTCATTAGGTTTAAATATATTAATATAAAGAAATTATTTTCCTTTCTCTGTGCCTAGAAAAAGATTTTTCATCTGTACAATTATGTTCAGTTTAGCTTAAAGGTAAGTAAGAAATAATAAATATATGTGTACTTAGTTGCCCCTATCACATAGATTGAGTAAGTCCCTAAGTAAATTCGAGACATGGATACTATCTCAACGAAACTATAAACTAATAAATATGAACTGAGAAGTTATTTTATAGCTTTATATCATTAATGATAAACATTGCATACTTTAATGATAAAATATCTTTTTAAATCAGGGCAAACGATTCTATTGTGGTCCCACTCTGTGGAATTTTAACAATATTTCCGCCCCACATTATACTCGCATTACGATATCCAGGTATCAGAATTCACGGAAAACCAGCAGCATCACACATTAACATTGCTTATTCAAAAAATGCTCGTTAAAATATTTTGTCTATTACTACTGAGAATTCCACAAACAATTTTTTACGGTAAATGCTTTTTGGGGACTAAAAAAGGTGACAGTTTTATAAATTAATTCTAAATCTTAAAAACCGTCATTTAAGGTTCTTTTTTGATATATAGGTGATCCAATAATGAATGGTTTCATGTTAAGATCTCATGTGTCAAAAAGTCACGTTTGGCCGCAAAAAGCGGTCTACAAATCTTATCTTTTGTAATGATCGGAAGGACAGCGATTCATTTAAAACAATTAAAGATATCAACGGGACTATTCATTTATAATGTTTGGGAGAAAAAACGGACATTTTGTTTACATTTATTAGTGAAGTGGCGAAGTGTCATCAATCAAGGGAAAGAAGATGAATTGTCTCGGGCAAAGTTGGACAACAGTCAGTTTGACTTGCTGTTAGTAAATCATTTGTTTTTATACTTAAGAGAATTAATAAAGGACGTTTTGACCTTGTTTGTCATGTGATCATTCAATTTTTTTTCTTGTTTCCAATTTATGATAAATTAGAGCTATTGGACATTTGCTTGTGTTATTGGAACTCTCATTAGAATAAGAAATAACCTAGAAAATTGGATGATTACTTTGCTCAATTCAAATTAAATACTTGTATTGAAAAATTGCAGATTAAAAGATATCTTCTTATACTGTCTATAAATAAATATTTTTACTTCAACTAAGTTTATTTTGTCCTTACAATATCCACTGACCAGTATTTCTGTCAATTTTGTTGTTTTCTAATAGAAAAGTGATAATTTCATTTTATATGTAAAATATGTATTTTACAAATGTAATCGAAATGTTTCTATTTAAATTTGCTAAAGATTCTGACGCTTGACGTAAAGAGTCGCGTTAATAGGAACTTTGTTCCGAAAAAGTGAAGCCACAATTTTTTTCGACAAATTATTTAAAATATACTTCCAGTGCAACTCAAATTATCCTTGTCAAAAAATCACCCCTATATCGGAAAATAGGAGTCACGTTTCTGGCGTGCCATCATTAAGAGGAGGGCATATGCCTCTTAACGCCTAAAAAATGTCCCTTTTTGTAATCAGTTGGCGACAAAAAGCGCCAAATTAACTTTTTTAAAGGAAACGATCTGTTTTTGGGAATGCCACGTGTGACAACATACTCAGGTATGTTCCTCTTTGTTTAGTAAGATTATTTTAAGACAGAAATTATTAACGCAATTTATGTTTACGATATAATTAAAATATTTAGATCCACACACATGTATTCAAAGTTTTGATGACTTAGGTTTTGTTCATGATGATTTAAAAATCAATTTACCTTAAAAATATAACCATATCATTATTAAACATAAATTAGAATTCTTTATATATAGCTGCTCAAAAGATTACTTAAAAATTTATTGTATAACAGAAATAACGTTTTGTATAATAGAAAGCAATCAACAAACCTAAGTGGAGTAAACTCGCGCTATGTCGCGTCGTGTAGGCGTCAAATTCTATTTCAGGACGTCACCACATGGCACAATGATACTTTGTCGTCGGATGATCCCTCATCATTGGGGATGCAATATTTTTAGAAGACGAATTGATGACACTAACACTCCTTCACTTGACTTTAATAACCTTATGATATATCATTTTACAAATATCAGTTCTCTCAACACAACAAAAGACAGTAAAATAAAATAAATAATTCGAAAAAAATAGTCAATTCCTATTTCATTTCATAACCGTATTCAATAGAACGGCGTGAAGACGAAATCGTGTTATTTTGTTTCTCAAAAAAGCCCTCGATGTATATTCAAAAAAAAATATTACACGCGAAAATATAGAGAAAATACTTGCGAGTGCACAGTCAGATAAAGGAAAAAAAGGAACGGTCTTAACTGGTTCCGACATTATATTCGCATTTGAGGAGATCAAAGAGCATGTTGTGACACACGGGGAGAAAAACTTCGCAGCGGCCGTGAACGAAGCGTTGCTGGAGGGCTCTCGAGTAACACCATCCTTGAGGGAGCTATGCTTTGAAACAAAATGCGTTTGCATACATTAAACTGTAAGAATGTTGGAGATAGGGAGGGTAATACCGCTGGCTCTCTCGGGAAGTGTGTTTCGGCGATTACGAGGACGGAATTTCGAGAGCAACTTCTTGGCCAGATAGTTTGGCACGTAACACTGGCCTTTGGCGAATTTTCGAGTCAAAGCACTCGAATAGTTCACTGTTTTGGAATCTAAAAGGCAAATTAAGAGCTTATATGTAGTTTCAAAGGCTACCGCATGTTTTAATGATACAAAGGGGCCATCAGAAGCGTGTTTTCCACGTGTAAGTATTTCCAACAAAGGAACACTAGAGCAAATAAAATTAACGATACAACAGTTAATCCCATTTACAAACAGGGAAGGTAGATAACATGTAGGGAACTTCGCACACAATCTCGGGGCAAATATATAGGATCCCGAGGGATTTCTGGGGTGTGCGGGGCACGTACAAGAAAGGAGCTTCAGAAGGTAAAACTTTGATTTGATTCAACAGCAACTCGCTTTTAAAGTGCTGCGAGTCTCGTCAAATTCTTGGAGCGGGAGATTTAATTACACTCCCTTATTTATTTACTAACAATTAGTAGTAAAGAACAATGTAGACTGAAGACAAGCTAAACAAACATCACCTCTCTTTCGCTCACAAGAACATATACGAAATTATTTTATAAGTTATGATGTTCATTTTAGGATTAGTAGAATAAACAAAAAGGCTACAAAGTAAACGATAATTAAAAAAATATAATTGAAAGAAATAAACTTATCAAAGTAATATAAAATTCCAATAAATTCTTAATATAGTAAAATTTTGATCTGGAAGAAAGGAAGTGATTATATATTGTACACNNGTGTACAATATATAATCACTTCCTTGATGGATGAATAATAAAAGACCATACTTACATTCAAAACCAGCGTTATTTGGTAATCTTGTATGTATGGAATTAACCTTTTTTTACATATTATCTATTTATACGATCTTAGAAGGGAAAAAGGAAGAGACTTTATTTTTACAATGAATATTAGAAATGTTACTATTTAATTATACAAAAAATACTTATTTAATAGTATTTTATCCGCGTACATAACAGTGTGCATTTATAATATAACAATTTATTGAAACCTCTGCATCTTCATTTAAATTTTAAAACACGTGTTGGTAAAATTTCTCTAAGAATATCCGTTCAAACATTTCAACCACGTATTCCCTATAAATCTATTTGTCTCGTAAGATGAGGCCAATCTTTGTATTGGCAAGGGTGCGTTTATGTCGCATCGCAAGCGCAGTAGGACGCAATAACTAGTAAAAGTCGCAACGATAAACCTGTCCAGCCGTCGTGGGACAAAGGATCTGAAACATGTGTCAGGGCTGGCACAGGAACTTCCATACGAATATTATAAATGTAAAAGTGTGTTTGTTTGTTCGTCATGTCAAAACGGAGCAACGGATTAGTGTGATTTATTTTATGAGGAGTTGAAGGGCTGGAGAGGATATAAGCTACTTTTTGTCTCTTTTTATTTTACCACCCCCCAAAGTGACGAATGAAGCCGCGAGCAAAAGTCAGTTATAAATTTTGAACGAAGAGAATAACGAAGCATAATGAATTTCACTAGATGTTTATGACAATGCTGGTTTCGATTTTCATATTTTATAACACACATGTATAGTACAAGTTAGATATTTCGATACCGTACTACCCGCCGCAGACTAAAGTTTTACACGTTGTCGTTGACGTTGTCTAAACGAGTGGCGGTCAACCACCGTACGTTTTTAAAGAAACTTTATACTACGTACAACCACACTGTGGAACGAACTGCCTGCAGCGGTATTTCCGGACCAATACGACATCGGAACCTTCAAGAAAAGAGCGTATAAATCCCTTAAAGGCCGGCGATGCTTCTATGACTCCGCGGGTGCCTATGGGCGGCGGTGATCACCTAACATCACGTGGCCCGCCTACTCGTTTTCCTCCCCCTTTCATTAAAAAAATAACTCAGTTTCTCTATTTTTAATTGATAAAATATTCGGTAAAAAAACCTAACCGAATATTCTGCACTTCTACGATTGTTTTAGTGAAGAAAAAAAAGACATTTATTTATTTAGATCTCAGTCGGGAAATCTTCAAGGAAATCCCTTTGAGACAGCCCTGTCTGAACCAATTTAAGCTGTAAATCCATAGGGCACACTTACCTCCCTTCAAACTCATGCGATATTGCGTTTTTTTTTTCTAAACCGCAACGGAGGGGACGTGGTACACGTTTTATGGAGTCACGAACAGAAAATGCAAGATTAAAAAGTTGAGCCATTCCGTGATGTGAACACATTTTGCATTGAATTTTTAAGTAGATTTATCGTTACTTTCATGTATAAATTAATTTATAAGTGCACAAGGAACAGCCGCGCCGCGACGTTCCTAGTACTCGCCCTGAAGATGGCCTTCTGAATAGGTCGAAACGGTCGTCGGCGTTACCGACTAAAAATGAACATGAGTATAGCCGTGCAAAGATATTAATTATGTCTTCTCGCGTGACTTTCAATGATATAAATTAATTTAGTTTAAAATGATTATAGAAAGGTACTTTAGGAAAAATATTGACTTACAATATGCTGATTTTTTCAACGGTCATATTTCATAACTTATTTAAAATTTGAGACTCTAATAGCATAACACCCATTACAGTACATATACAGGCAGCTTATAATTACTAATTAACAAAACTATCATTGTATATTAAACTATTATAATTATGGTTGTAATACACACTCGTATATGAGTCGCTAAAGGTCGCTTAATTATTAATTATTACTGAAGTTGTTTACCGCACATCATTTTAATAATGACTGCAAATATTTGTATGATGAAGCAAATTCGGTCGTTTTTGGTTAAAAGCATGGGAGAAACAAAATTTCCATTACCTCAAAAATTTTAACTACGTAATTAAATTTGTAAGTAATAATGAATGCAGTATTAGTTTGAAGTACTACGGTCTTACAAAATTGTTAGAAAGTGTTATCCATCAGTAAGCCATTGTTTGAAACTATAAAAAGTTACCGCAAAGTAATTTATTGCAAGGCCTCTGTTATTTTTGTTACTTACGTAAAATAAATAGTTTGTAGGTACTTGAATCACCCAATATTCTATAAAACGCACAGAATAGTTGGACGACACGCATTACTGCAACCAAAACAATTGGCGTATAAAATTACAGAATGTAATTGAGAACAATAAATAATACCGACTATAATGGAAAAGCCGACAAGGCTGAGGGGCAATATGACAATTTAAAGAATAACGCATAGTTCCCTTGGGATCTCTTGTTACTAGTATTTTTCTTAAAACCATAACAAATTTCCAGATTACTTTACGAGGGCGCGTCCTCTACTATCTCCATCTCTATTTATTGCTACCCTAAGCTAAGTTATCGAAAATATAATCCCTCTTACGCAAGGAAACTTCCACAGCTGATTACTACTTGCGATGATAAGCACAGGCTATGTTGTGTGGACATGACTTTTGATTAGTCTTTTGAAAAAACCTCCGCCCTTCATTTGGCCCCCGGCTCTCCCACTCGCCAGAC
>JADGIL010008433.1:4825-20680 GCA_020352625.1 Cactoblastis cactorum | reverse complement strand
AAGTTTAAAATGTCATGTCAAAATTGCCCATAACGTAATTGACCCCTTGTCACACAATATCTTTAATGTGTGACAAAGTATTGGTACTATTCTGTACTTTTATATTATTATTTTTTAAATATAGTTCTAGCGTGAGAAGTTATCAAAACTGGATGCATTTATGCACAAATAAGCTGATGTAGCATTGTTATATATTTTTTTGATATAGCAATATAACATTTCTAATTGGTCATCAAGACAGACAGACACAAAAAATCCCAACACAATGGTTTTGGCTTCTATTATAAAAATCACTTTTAATGTTTTTTCTTTCTTCTATGTACAGACAAGTTACAGTTTTATTATATGAATATATAGATTATTCATATGAAAAATATACCTGAAAATTATATCACCCAACTGGTTGCTAATATATGTACCTATTACGTAATTACCACTCCTGACTTCTATAGGCGCATTGGTGATGATGAGGTGATAAATTAAATATAAATGTGCTATATGTGTAGATGTTTCGACGAGGAGAACATGGGCGTGATCGCCGAAGATCGGCTGCGCGAGTTGCTGACCACGATGGGTGACCGTTTCACCGATGATGACGTCGATGAAATGCTGCGTGAAGCTCCTATCAGAGATGGGCTGTTTGATTACGTGGAGTTCACGCGCATACTCAAACATGGCGCCAAAGACAAGGATGAGCAGTAAAATGCTAGTGCGGGCGGGTAGATGTCGCTTCTATCATATTGTCTATGCTAATCTTTTTCTTTGAAAACTGTTTGGTTATCTGTAGTAATATCGTAACATTTTGTTGGCTAGGTGTAGAATTAGATATTAACATAAAAAAGAGCATTAGAAAGGGAGTGTTGAATGAAATGGTAAATGATTGCAATAAGTGTAGAGAACTAACTTTCTGTGCCAACTACACGGGAAAATAGGAAAAGGTGAAGATTTTAATTTATAAGGAAAAATGATATAGAATATTCGATGTTGAACCATGATATTAGGCAACATGCATTGATGATAAATATGATAGAGGTAGATAAACGTCACCCTCTTTTAACATCTGAATACCTGCCTTTGATATATTATTATATACATGTGTTTATTGCCAAATTATTAACATTGGTATTATTATGATAATTAAGATGATTATAAAGCTTTATAATTATGTTCTCCATTTATAATCTCAAAAGACAGACTGAGGTGCTAAAAATCGTCAACGTTTACATTTCCAAAATGGCGTATATTGTACCATGCATTTCTTTATAATTCCATGTAATAATAAAATTAAAGTAAAAGAAATAATTTTCCATTTCTTAATAATGTGCAAGGACAATGTGGTTAATCAGAAGTATTAAATCATTCCCGAAATAAGAGATTGGTTAGTTCAGTAATCGTTTTGAATGAAGTATATATTTTTAGTTAAGCGAACATAAAATTGTTTTAAATTATGAATTATTAGCATAGGAAGTGATTTTAACTATAGTAATATACGTGCGTGTGTTACTTAGATATAAATAATCATGTACCTATGTATGTATTTATTAAGCCATATATTACTAATTTTTACCATAAATATTTTTTGTTTTATTTCGTTTTAATGCTTTGTGCATTTTAATAGTATAAAACCAAGTCGCTTTCCATCTCTGCCTGTCCCTATGTTACCTTAGATCTTTAAAACGTCGCAACGGATTTTGATGCGGTTTTTTAAAATAGTTATTTTTATAGAGATGATGATGAGGAAGGTTTATGCGGAACCCATGCGAAGCCGGGGCGGGTCACTAGTGTTGTATAATACGAAGTACACCATATAACTTTTTTTTATTTACAGCCTATTTTAACCTATCCATTTAATAATGCGGTTTTCGTTATTGAGCAAATAAAGCGAGCTGACAGTATACCACACCTAGTTTTATGGAAAAAACTAATATTCCTTTGAGGCTTATAACATAGTAATTTAATTGAATGTCTATATGTTATGTCATTCGTACACTGATTGAAACAGGGACAGGGTATATATGGTAACTAGAAAAGAACGAGTAAGGAAAGATAAAATAAATTACTATAGTAGTTACATAAATAAATTACCTTTATTAAATCATTTAAAGTCATAATAAATGGTTCATCTTTGATTCACATTTGGATATTTTTTTGTTTATTTATATAGGGACAAATTACACAAATTGAGTTAGCCCCAAACTAAGTTCAAGCTTGTATTATGGGATACTAACTCAACGATATTATATTTTATAATAAATACATATATAAATAAACATCCAAGACCCAGAATTGGATGTTTATTTAAAAATCTACTTTAAATTACAAACGCATAAAAAGGTTATAATGTTCTTGTATTACCTTCTTCCTTAAACAAAAAATAACATTTCTATGTCATAATCATTCTGGTATAATCGTTTTTTACGGAGGAAAACCTTGTGCCTATGTGCATTATAATAACTACATACATAACTATACATTACAAGGTATCGTCAAAATGTATTGAAAAGTAATTAATAGATTGTCAATACTTAGTAAGAACAGTTAATCGTGAGAAATGTGAAACATTTAAGAAACGCAATATATTATTCCTAATATATAAAGAACTTTATATACTGCAGTTCTGCTCAATTATATGTAAAATTAAGTTCGTTCTACAAAGAATCGGAAAATATAAAGACTTATATACTATCTATGATCAAACGAGATCTTACAAAAGCGACGTCAATATATTTTACAGCATAACTTATTTTACATAAATATGATTTATTGGTGCCATTAATAATATGCCGCGCCAAAAAAAAATTAAATGGTGTCTAGTTATATAGTAACAGAACATAATTTTAAATAAAATAAAATAAGTTTTTCATTTACAAAGTAATTTTAAATGTTTTACGTATTTAAGGTAGTAATTATTTATTGCCACTGTAAAATTACAATAAAACAAGTTTAAAAAAGCGACAATATATTTGTTCTAATATTGACGTAGTCGCAAATCCTTTTTGTAAACTGTGTACCATGTGTGAATAAAGACTAACAATATTGTGAAAGTGGGAGGTCATAAACGCTACAATTTTAAGATTCGTTTATTGATGCGGGTTATTAATATATATTTAGTGAAAAGACTTTTGTAGATCTGCCTGAACAACGATAAAAAAGTATAAAACATTGTATGAAAAAAATTTGAAATTCTGATCAGACATTATTTAAATATAATGTTGCCACTTGCTTTAAAAAAACTGAACTCAGAAGGTGAATTAACTATTTGCATCTCAGACTAGGTATTTTGCATGAATATAATTATGTATTCTATTTCTAATATAGAAAAAACGGCTGCCATTTCTATTGACTTTGAATTCGCATTATATAATACATCAATCACCGTAAGTAAAATGCTATTTCTTGCGTGAAGGTAATATATTTTTTTGTAATTTACCTAATTTTTAAAAATGACTTCCATGCCGGTCTGGGTGCAAAAAAAAACGTAAAATGTGCCAGCTGCTTCTTGCACATTTTACTGCGTGCAGTTTGCAAAGTAGATCAAGGGAAAGGGGTTATGATAACTGATTTTTTAGAAATATAGTTATTCCGTGCCATTAAAGAAATCCACGATGATCTATGGATCAAATTAAATTTTATTGCTTTAATTAATTTTGTATACTCAAGCGGTGTCTAAACACTGGACATTAGTAGCGGGCGTTATATCCCATTCTATTACTGTTATATTGACAAGAGTTAATTAAAGTTAGAAAATAATTTAAATTTGGATTGATGGCAGCGTTATGTTGCGCGGTAATTTTGACAATTCGATACTAACTTTTTGTTAGTATCGAATTGTCATGTTCAAAGCCCCTGTTGCTGAAAATTGCTTCTCCAGAATAGCAATATGTTTATCAGGCGTTTTATGAGAAATAATGAGACATATCAATGGGGCAGTTTAGGCGGCGTTGGCCCAGTCTCTCTTGATGGAGGCGGCTCCGCGCTCCGCCACCATCATGATAGCGGACTGCGGGTTACCCGTCATCTGTCGCGGCATCGGCGACGCGTCGATCACTCGCAAACCTGCAAAATATCGATACAAATAAAATTGGTGTCTGTCTGGTCCGATTAGCACACGTTATCTGGCAATTAAGTCTTATTTATTCTTATTAGGATGAACGCACCTTGGATCAGAACGCCCACGAACAATGATCGATGAAGAGATAAGAAGGCGATACGCGCGAAATGAAATTGTAAATACTATATTAAAACTCGACACTGGCAAAAATAAGCTTCAAGAAGAATTTTGATTACACAGTACACACAGTACGCCACAGTAAAGAAAAGAAGAAGAATGATCGATGAAGAATCGCTTTTTATATGGTTATTATTGTATATCTTTGGCCAGCGAGCGAAAGAAAAATGTAGCAAATATTACATGTTATTCTTACCAGGTAGATTTACAAATTAATTAAAGGAAAGGGCTTAAACGGATTCTTCACATAAGAAGGTGACGATCTTGCAAACTTCTTTACATATACATAGATACATATAGTATAAAACAAAGTCGCATTCCGCTGTCGGTCCTATGTATGCTTAGATCTTTGAAACTACGCAACGGATTTTGACGGATTTTTTTATAGCTTCACAAGGAAGGTTTTAAACCCGTGCGAAGCTGGGGCGAGTCGTTAGTTAACTATTCCACCAACAAGCCCTACATTCAGCTAAACGTGGTCTTCAAGTCTCATCATCATCACCTCGTATTGGATAAAGACGAGATGCTGTATCTATATAGGTGAAATACCTTGAATATTGTAGACTTTGAGGTCGGGATCAACAACAGAGCCGATGGCGGCGGTTCCCATCTGGTGGTTCTGGGGGTCTGTGTGCAGCAGCGCCATGCAGTCGATCCATTTGTCTGACCACTCCTCGCTCATTTTTGAGCACGTCTCGGAGTACTCAGGGTCAAGGATTATGCCGTACTCTTCTTTCAATACCTGCAATTTTTGTCGGTAAAATTATTTAGTTAAATTATCTAGTTAATAGTCCTAAGTTATATTTCCATGATAAAGACATTATATAATTCTATAAATACTGCCTATCTTAATTCCCTACATTTCTTCACTTTGAGGAGACATCGCTTTTGTCGTTGTACACTCAATAACTTCTGACCTTTTTAGCTGAGATAACCTGGTGAAAAGAAACAGTAAATCAGCAAATAAAACTAACCTTGCTGTCGAAGATCCTCTGGAGATATCGGGCACCGTCTCTCAACATAACGAAGTCGTCAGGGTGTGAGAAGTAACCCGGATAGAATAGGGGCGGGTCGAGCGGGTCCGTGGAGTTCAGCGTCAGGTAGCCCACGCTGCGCGGAAGAAGGAGGGCTGCATTTGCTCTTTAACAGAAAGACGAAAGTTATTTTTAAGTGAAAAGTCTATCTTAATCTTTATTTACGCTGTTGTAACTAATACGGAATTATGTATAACTAGCTGTGTACCCGCGACTTCGTCAGCGTAGAATAGTCCGACGATTTAGCCGTGAAAGCGGAAGAGACATGATTTACATACAAACTTAATCCCCAGCTTTTAGGTCTAGCGGCTTAGCTCTGAAAGCGGAACAGACAAACAGACAGACTTTCCAATTTATAATATTAGTATNNTTATAAAGCGGAATATTTTGTTTGTTTGTTTTGTCGAACACACTTAGGAACGGTCTAGTAAGTCCGATTTAAGTTTGAATTTATTATATACTAGCTAATGCCCGCGATTTCGTCCAACCAATGGATACTATAATATCTTGTCAGCCCCTGGCTCGGTTACAATAAATTATATCCCTCGGGAACCATCAATTTTTCCGGCATAAAAAGTAGCATATCTTTATATATACCTAGATATTACATACCTTGAATAAAATCTAGGTCATAGTCCATCGCTGTGCCAAATTTTATCCAAATCCGTTCGGTAGTTTTTATGTGATGCACATACGAACATACAGACAGACAAAAATTCTAAAAACAATAGTTTTGGCTTCTATAGGCTCTATAAAGAGCCCCTATATATTTTATTCTTATATGTATATCTCCCATGTACAGACATCAGACTCAGTTACAATTTTATTATATGTATGTATGTATATAGATAGTAAGTATTGTATATTTCTTGAAGAACTCTATGCGCTGTATATTTTTTTACTCATAATTCCCATGGGAACATATTATAAAAATATATAGGGAACATTATACTCACGAGACATTCCTTCCACCCTGTTTGCCGACCTCGTCAATTTGCCCGGTCTTAGAGCACTCCGCGTAGAAGCCGTTGAAAAACATTTGAATGTCGGGCTGGTTGCGGGATTTGTCCGCCAAACTAGAGTACATCAGTCCTGTCACCTAGTTGGATATGATTGTTATATATTTAAACTGTTTTCTGTATGTAAGGATTAATTATCATCGTATAATATTTTTATTTAAAACTTGAGCTACAAATAAGTATAAAAAAAATTCTAACGTTCGAACCTATAACCGATTTAGTTAAACGAGAGTTAGTTAGTTAGTTCTGCAAAATTAATCAAACCGCGTACGAATAACTATTAATATAATAATGTAATAAATCGTGTATATTAAAATGTAAATTACTGTATAGAAACGATGCACTCTATTTATTTTTGCCTTTTTTAATTTATAAATAATAAATAAATAAATATGTAGGGACAAATCACACAAATTAAGTTAGCCCCAAAGTAAGTTTGAGACTTGTTTTATGGGATACTAACTCAACGATACTATATTTTATAATAAACAGGCACGTAAATAGATAAACATCCAAGACCTGGGCCAATCGGAAAAATATTATTTTCCATCATGAACTGACCGGGGATCGAACCCGGGACCTCCTGAGTATCAGTCAAGTATGTTAACCGTTAAACCACGGAGGTCGTCAAATGCACTTACTATAGCGGCTTGGCTTTATTAGAGCTTTAAAGGATAGCTTTAGTTTACTTTTCTAGTGTTTCACTGTTTCCCATATTAGTCTCAAATATTAATTGATATTTGTACCTAAATATAGTATGACGTCTTCATCCCTTAAGGGGTAGACAGTTCAAACATCTCCACTCAGCTTTGTTGTCTAGTCTAGTTTGTTCCTAAATATGGCTTATCATCAAAGAGCACGTCTTCCAATAACCTTTACCTGTGTAACAGCCGTGGAGCTCATGGGACCGTCATTCTTGAGCAGGTATTCCGTCAAAACAGCCCAGTTCAGCATGTTAGTGTTGTTGTCCTTCGTCAGAATAAAGTTGAGCGTGATGCCGTAGTGGTTCCGCAGGTTTTGGCCCACGGGCAGGTCTTCCACCACGGGGATGTTGAACTTTTCTAAAGTCTTTTGCGGACCAATGCCGGATAGCAGAAGAATATGTGGACTGTTCAGTGCGCCTGCGCTTAGGATCACCTAAAAAGATTGTTATAGGTATGATTTTATGTAGATAATTGTTTATTTTTGTTAAAAGTAAATAATACAGTTTTTTGTGAGGTTGTCATAAATATAAAGAAATTAAAGAAATTTGCTAAAATTACTGCTAATTAATAATCTTAAGCCCCAAATTAACAGATGAGATAGATTTTCCGTAAAACTTTCACACGCTTAATTACATTAAGTATATGTGAAAAAAAGAATTAAAATAAACTGGTTTATCCCAAACTGAGAAAAATTAAAGACTTATTTATATATAGTTAATCGTTATACACATAATTGGTAATATTTTGCTCGAAATTTGATTCAGTTTCTATTAATTCACCTCTTTCGAAGCCCTCACAGTGTGTTTGTTTCCTTGTTTGTCAATATATTCTACACCAATCGCTCGCTTTCCATCCAGTAGCACTCTGCTAACATGTGTGTTCATTAATACATCCAGGTTCGGTTTTGGTTCCAAAAAAGCTCGTGCGGTAGTGTAACGTTGTCCATCTCTGAAACAAATGAATAACTGTTATTAGAAAAAATGATTTTTTTTTTATTTGTTACTTATATCCGGCTAGAAGGACCACATTGTCTTATTGAGTATGCCTATGCGAATTTGAAATTGATATTTTAAATCTCCATATTAAAACGAATAATAGGGAACTTTACAGACATATACATAGTTTAAAACATTTGGACGTCTTGTACGGGTATAACAGATTCATGGTTTAAGTTTAGGAACGTTAGTTATAGTTGGTAGTGCAAGTGAGTTGTTTTGTTTCATGCCTTGTTCTTACGATGAAATTGGGAAAATATTAAAATTCATTTCGTTTTCCAATAGCAGATGTCGACTATTCAATTTGAAGACGTTGATCTTACTTATTGAAAGCTTGGGCAATGGCAAAGCCACTGGGAGTGTTGGGGTCGTTCAGGTCAGCGACGACCGGCATGCCGGTCTCGTTGACGGCTTCAAGTAGCTTGTACACTGCTAATGGTTGGTCGTTGAACTGCAAGATTACAATGATTATAACATAACAAGCTTATTACACGCGACTCCAATTACTTGGAATTATTATGTAGCTACTCTTTACATTGAATTTACTATATGTCTAATGAGACTAAGTATTTTGAAAGGCAAAGCCGCGAAATTAAAAAAAAAGGCAGAAATATTTTCAGTTTAATGATATTAATTTCTATTTTGTAACTATAAATCATTGACACTACACTACATTTTGTTCACAATGGAAATAATATATTTTTTTAGTTTACCTGTTGCACCGGCAGAGGGCCCGATTCCGAATGGTACTTAGCATTGACCAGCGTGCCCACTTGCTTGTTTCCCTCAGTCTTATAGAAGTAAGGTAGGTTCTCTTCCCAGGACCAGCCGGTAGCCCCGGCCTTGACCCAATCATCATAGTCCGCGGCGTGTCCTCGGTGGAACATCATACCGTTTAGAACGCTCGAACCACCTGTTGAAGACGATGAACATAATAATATTTAATTTATATATGTTTTTATCCCGCGACGCAAATATTCTAACGATATTGACAAATATATAGACATTATTTATAACCCCTGACGCAAAAAGAGGGGTGTTATAAGTTAGAAGTGTGGGTGCGTGTCATTATGTCTGTAGATCATAGATTCTAAACGGATGAACCGATTTGAATAATTCTTTTTTTGTTAGAAAGGTGATTTAATCAAGAGTGTTCATAACTATGCTTTTAACCCCCGACGTCAAAAGAGGGTATAGTTTGACATCTGTCTTGGTCAGTCAGTCAGGTCAGTTTCCCTGTTATGCTAGTAGGGCTTGATTATCCATTTAATCTCCTTTTTCGATTTCCGGGCTTACCCATGACTTTGCCTCTGGGCCAATTGCAGCCCAATCCATTCTGATCCAGGCAGTAGTTGGACGGCACCGTGCGGAACTTCCAGTCTACTAGCTCGTTACCCCAGAAGGTGGTGTAGAATGAGGGTACTTTCGCACCTATTGGTTCCGGACCTCCAGCCTCTATGAGTAGAACCTGTTGGTTTAACATTACAGTTTGAGATAAATTATTATATTATTATTCTATATTCATACACGTAGAACTAAACTCTTCGCAGAACTTTGATCAACTTTTTTAATGTTCAAATACTAGTTTTTTTTTGTCAACGAGGACGCTAAAGTAAGAAAAAAATATAAAAAAAATCTTTTTTTTAAACGCCTTTGGTTCGAAAAAGTAACAGCAAGTTAAAGCAAATAATATCTATGGATATAGATTTTACTGTAGACTTTGTTTGTTTGGTTCATCACGCAAATCTTGAGAAATAACAGTCTGATTTCTTTTCTATCCTTGATAAACATTGATTATCTAAAGCATCTCGTAGTTTTATATGAGCCAAATCTCTAGCAATAGATAGCTTATACACTCGATAGTTTGAAGACTTGTCTTCAAATTCTCGAGTCTATTGTTTTAAACTTTTTTAGGACTAGGCTATTGTTTACAACTTTGGTTGTTACCTTGTAGTTTTTCTCTTCCGTTAATCTGCCAGCAACGATGGATCCAGCCGATCCAGCCCCCACCACAATGAAGTCATATTCCTGCTGCACTTGCTCAACAGACTTCAGCCTCTTGCACGGAGACGCGATATTACAACGACCGTTCAGAAATTGCTCCAGTAATACCATGAACAGGAATGTGCCGCTGCATACTGGCGAGTTTGTTAACGTTGGTCCTTCTGGCACCAGAGGGCACTGGCAGTCCTAGAAAAAAGTGATTAAATATATATATTTATTTAATATGTAAAAAAGCATTTTAAGGTCTAACAATTGAATTTAAAAAAATGATTTTGAAAAATTGGCCTTATTGTGGAAAGCTATTTTCGAGTTAAGCACACTATTTGAACCAATATTTAGATATTAAAAAATAAAATTAAATAATCTTTATTAGTATAAATGCTAAATACAACAGCTAATGTTAGTAGGAACTAAAATTTAAGAAGTGCAAATATTAAATTTTTTACTACATGCAAGACCACACGAATGGCATGGGTCCCTTGCCGCATTATTTTTGAATGCGGTCTATTCGCCATAGATTTAAGATGCTGTTTTTGTATGACCGACGGCGGAGCATGGCGCACTTTGTATTTATATTATACTTAAAGATCTTTCTTAACCCATGTTTGATAAGAATAAATATTATGAATTATGTTGTGACAATTCTCCTCAGTTTACGAAGCACGACATGAAACTCCTCACTCATCGTAGGCGAAAACATTTTGGAGACATATTAAATTAAAGATTAAAATATATGAATTTTAAAATTGTATGTAGTTCTTTGTTTGTGAGCCTATTTTATTATATAATTGTTTATTTATAGAGGCAAAAATTAAATAGATACTGTGTAAATTAAAACAAAATTACAGAATTTAATGAGTCTAAACAGTATTCTAAATATGTTATTAATTTGGATAGCCTAATTTCGATCAATTTATATAATAAATCAACTAGTTTTTGCCCTGCAACTTTGCTTGCGTAGAATAACTTTCATACAAAAGATTTTCCCCCCCTTTCACCGCCTTCGGGGTGGATTTGTCAAAATCCCTATTATAGTGCTCCCTTACACTCTCCAAGGAACATATGTACATACATGCCAAACGTCAACTTCTTGCGTTCAGTAGTTTCGGCTGTGCGTTGTCTATCAGTCAGTATATACATATATAGATATTTTTTATTGAACTTACTTGTGCAGCCAAAATCATTTTATCCTTTTGAAGTTTTAGATGATCTCTTGACTCTCCTAAAAAAAAATAGATAAAAAAATTATTATTATAAAATCTTAGATGTTTAACTAGAAACTAAATATTATGATCATAAACTTTTCCCGCTTAAAAGTTAAGTACTGTTAATAGTGGAGATGTTACTATAATCGTCATTAAGGTTTGATACGTTATTTATATAGGTAACATCTTATCTACTCTACATAATAATACAATCAACAGCATCAATAAGATATGAATGTTTGTAGATTTTCCTACCATGATTTTTCTTGATATCTTCAAGCGCTTATTTCCTCGCACTTGGCTGTTTAGTTTTAGGAAAGTAAAACTAAACGGCCATGTGCGAGCGGACCCGTGGTTAATGAGTTCCGTGTTTTAAACTAAACCTACCTTAAACTTAAAAAAAACCTAAAACTTTTTGTTTGAATATTTTTCAATGGAATTCCGGTGAAATACGAGTAAGTATAAGATTCATATGTGCCAGGTTCCTACTATAAAATATAAGGTATTATATTTTATAGTTTTATAACTTGATTCCAATTAAAATATTGTGAAAACTAAAGTCCCCGAACTCGAAATTATGGTAAAACGAAGTGAAGTACACAAAATGACTCTTCTTGAAATGATCTATCGTCTAGGGAAACCATAAAAGGTCTAAGTAAGATTTTCCTATGCTAATCCTAATCAGACACTTTTTATAGTATTTTGAAACTCAAATAAGTTTACATACGCAGCAGCGGAAGAACGACATTTCGAAGAAATAGTCTTAACATGTGATTGACTGTACCTTTGTACATTACATTGAAGTTGATCTTGAATTTCGAAGAAATGTAAATAAAAACCTTTTCATTATTTATTTACATAAGTACATACATATGTATTATCGCGCCTGTTTCCTATAAGTTGGGAAATTCTTTATTTGTTAACAACATTATTTTCCTTCCGCTTAAAATTCTTATCAAATAAATAAGAATTAACAGGTGCCTTGGACTTGAGACTAAGCCGTGCCCTACAATTTTGATCTTGTGGGGGATGTCATTAAACGATGTCCGTATCATATAAGCCTTGCTCATTGCTCATGACTGTGGATGTCACACAAAAATAATAAATTTAAAATAGGATTCGTTACTGAATAAATAGATTTGAATCGATAAACAGATAAATAAATAAATAAAATAAATATATAGATGGGTGTAGTTTCCTCCTTTTTCTTACCACATGGACTTGCCTGGTAGCCATGACCGGAAAAATGTAGGCACGTGGCCAGTGGCATCTTTTAGATGTTTCAAACTTTTGATTTAAGTCACATTCATTCGATAAACAAGTAGGTGGAAAAACCTGAAATATCCTAGTACTAGTATCCTAAATACTAACCGTAATTATAATTACGGTTTAATTAACTAGGATATTTTAGGTATTTCCACCTACTTGTTTATCGAATGAATGTGACTTAAATCATAAGTTTGAAACATCTAAAAGATGCCACTGGCCACGTGCCTACAAGGATAGCCATGATCACATTTTGCTAGGCAAGTTTTGTGATTCATATTCGTCTGTGAATTATCTTTCATAAAAAATATGTCTCATTCAATAAACAGATGGGTGTAGGTCGTTTCAAATACGCATCTCGTACTATAGGTTTGCATGTATTGTAGACAATGAACAACATTTTATACCTTTATAGTCGCGCATAGCGTACATTTTATTGTATTAATACCTCTATTGTAACCTACACTCAACTGTGACCAATTCAAATAAATAAATAAATATTAGAAATAAGAAAGTTGTGCGAGAACGCACTAAAAATATTTCTATTATGGATTATATTTTTATAAACGGAAAAACTAAACCGGCAGCTATCAGTGTGTTACATACATTCTCTCTATTGCTCTAAGGAATTTAACAAACGTTTTCGAATAGTAAGAAAATAAATAAATAATATAATAATAGTAGGGATAACGATGTTCCTTACTGTGCCTTTTGTGCATGTAACTATAGGTTAAATAGTTTCTTTGTTAGATCATCTAGAGAAATAAACTTGCTGTATGCTCCCAGCTGGATCTGTTCAATTCAAACCTAAGGAAATTTTTCAACACAATTCGAAGCCATGGTTTAATGGTCCTGTTTTATACATTGTAGTTTGAATCTTTTTACCTTTATATATTTTTACTTGTCACTAGCTAATGCCCGCAACTTCGTTCGCGTAGATACTTTATGTGTAAATACCACCCTTAACAGTCAAGCTTCTCAGCATTTTATATGCAAGAATATGTAATTGGTCAGTAGTTACAATTCAGTAATTGCTTTTGTTTATAAGATTGTATGTTCTCTGAATAAAATAAAATACTTACACGAAGGCACCACTCTCATAGGATATAGCCTTTTATTATAGCTTCTATCCGGCGTTGGTAACCGGTGCCGATGAGAGCGTACAGTACACACCAGTATCACGTCTTTATACCCCTACAGAATGGACAGAGCCAAGAGTCACGAAACTCGAAGGCCCTTAGCAAAATGAGAGCGTCACTCTGAATAACAACTAGAGACAAGCGTTTCTTTTTATTCCTGTGCATTTAGGTAACTAACGTACAGGATGTTTCATAATAGTTGTGAGTATTTGAAAATGTATTTACTTAATAAAGTAAAAATGATATTAAATAAGTATCTTTCTTTGAATCCAATACGAAGTTTGTTAACATATCCATAGCATATTTTAAGTTTGTAAGTTATGGAAATCATCACGTTTTCGGTTTAATTTGGACCATTTGGCCGTTTTTTATTTATCAAAATTATACCAATATTAGTGCTTATTGATTACTAAGGAGACGCTTTGGAATATATTTAAAATTAGCTTTTGCCATCGGCCTCGCTAGCATCAATTTTAAGTGGGCGAGGGATAGAAAGAGATAAAATTGCGTAAGGCACTCTCCAGTCCTTTAACTATCTCCATATAAATTCGCACTAAGCCGTTTTGACGTGAAAGACGGACACTTTCACATTTATAATATTAGTATATATACATTTATAATATTAGGATTGTGAAACTGTCCACTCCAGGTGGAACAGTAGGGTGTATAATTATTTATAAAGAACCTAAAATTACTAAGTTATAATTAAGATTATACTTATAAAATTCCGAAACCTATATGAGTGAAACATAGCATACAGTCTGCATGTCAAGTGCCTGCCTGAATCTCTATGATGTGGTAACAGTGGTGAATTTGCAATAAAGGGTAGGTTGTTGTAAAAAAAAGATAGAAAAATACATAAAAATATTATTTTTTGGGTTTGGAGCTACTATTAAAATACTTAAATAAAATATAAATTAATTAAAATTACAACAGAAACCCAAAATTGACACTACACTTCCATCTACTTATCATATTAATTTTTTTAAACGCAATACCGATTTTACGATTTTTATTATAGCATTTAAAATATGTTTCTCTTATAAATTGACTTTAACGTTTTTAACAGTCTCAGTTTTGTTTGTTCAGTTTTGTGCTGTTGACTGTACCTTATTTAAAAAATGTAACGCAAGGAAAACATGAAAGCTTTCATGTTTTCCTTCACTTATCTATAAAAATTTGACTACTTTTTATCCAGGTAGTACGGATTAAACTGCCGAAAGTAAAGTTCGTTTGTAGTTCAAACTGTAATAATTTTCGTATTGTTGTGCAATAAAAATTAAAGGCAATTTCTGATCTAAAGCCAAGAGGGATCCTGACTTTAGATCAGAAACTGTGTATGATGTTATTATGAGTTCTATCTAAGTACCAACTGCGAACTTGTGTATCGGCGCTTGTCGTTATACTTCACAACTATGACCTGTCCGCATTAACACTTTTAAATTTTTATGTCAACTAAAAAATCAAAAGATATGATAGTTTTTCTGTAAAGTGTACCGTAAAAAATGTACTTACATGTTGAGGAATAATGCGTGATCGCTTCGCTCGTACAAAAAAAACTGCCTCTAGTTATTATACTAAGTGGTATGGATATTTTGGATATCATAATCTACATGTTGTTAGCGAGTGTCAACTCAAGATATGATGCCTTTTTTGCATTATTTAGAATGCAATTAAGATAGTTAACTTTTAATTTTTATTTGCACAATACGAAAATTATTAAAATTTGAACTTCAAACGATCTTCCGGCAGTTTAATCCGCACTACGTAGTTAAAAAGTAGCCTAAATTTTCTCGACTACTAAATGTACTACACTATCTAACACTGAAATAATTTTTCTAATCGGACCAGTAGTCCCGTGGTTTCCGAGATTTGCGCGTTCACTAAAGATTCACTTACAGAGTACTAGTTAGTTTAGGTTAACTATTTTATTTAGTTATTAGTGAAATTTCTTTATTTTCTTATCTCTGTGTAAAATTCTAGGATTTTAACGATTACCATGCTGAATATTGCAAGTGAAAATTTTCACTGGCGTCAGCCCGTGAAAATTTTCAGAACACTTGCAAATTTTCAGACAAACAATTTTCAAATTTTCATATATTTCATGCATATTTAACTTGCAATATTTGTACGTTTGTTTAGGTTAAATCTTTAAAGATGTACTAAATCACTCAATTTTTTTTCGTACTTCTTTCAGAGTTAACGAAGTGAGAAAAAAAATTACTAATTAATACGGTAGTATATGTATATATTTATATATG
>JADGIL010008421.1:10991-24509 GCA_020352625.1 Cactoblastis cactorum | reverse complement strand
AGGGAGCAATACGACCCGGCCCACGACGCCGCTACCACCAACTTAAAATATAGCCTAGTTTTCATCTTGATACGCCGCTTAAAATCCGAGATATTGACATAGTTACGCGCGGAAGATGTCACAATCAAAAACTAGTATACAATATTTTTAAAACACATGAGATGTAATAATTATTTGAATTTGAGTTTTAATATAACTATAAAACAATTGAGAGCGAACATAAAGAAATAGATCCATCATTATTTACATTTCATTAATTATATCCAATATTCAGAAATTCATCAAAAATGATTTTAACACGCTTCATTTTGCACCGCAAACGTACAAGGGGTGGAAATTAAAATAAACATGAAACATAATTCAGCAAAATGTTGCCGATGATACCCATTATGAGGCCGACAGTACAGCAGAATTCGCTTGTGATTAAAAAGGGTGTGTTAATGGAGAACGCTGATGACTGTCATTGAAGTTTATACGACGGGTTGGCGACAAATTGTACTTCTTTAGTTCTCCACATTCAATGTATATTTCGCTGGGGTTAATATATTTTTTACTCAATAGGGCTCCGTACTCAAAGGATAAAAACACGACCTTAATCACTCAGTCCTCAGTCCATCTGTCTATCTATTACTATACTGAATTTTATGAACCTGATAGCTATACAATTGATTTTTTTCACAGAAAAGGACATAAGAAGATTAAATATTCCTGGCATAATTGGAGCCAAAACTGCTTCTTTCGGCATTTCTTTTCAGCAGCGGTCGTTCCGAAATGCTGATAGGTTGTAGCTTGGTTAAGCTATAAATTTTTATTAAATATTGACGCGAAAAAGCGCCTGTGAAGGTTTAATTCCTGAATAAATATTTTGATTTTGAGTGGCCTCATAAATATTTTTCTCCAAATAAAGTCCCTCAGTACAAAATCAAACAGTATTCAAAGAAAATCTTAAATTGTGGCTGGTATTTGACAAATACTTCATGAAAAAGGTCAGACTGTATGTAGTTTTGTCAGTCATCCAGTGGGAATCAAATTCTTAAAGCGGTCGCCAAGAGATCGCTCCCCGCATATTTGTTAGGATCATTCCAGAATATGAGAGGACGTTAAACTTGCTTATGTTAGAAGAACTTGTATTTTATAACTTCAAACATATTTGTTTGTGTCTTTAAAACTACACAACGGATACGCATAACTTCGATGGGGGTTTTTAATATCTACATAGATAGAGTAATTCAAGAGGAAGGAAGGTTTATATGTATAAAACATGGATAATATATTAAAGTTACACTGATTTAGAGGTTTCTAATATGCTTACAATAGTACAACAACTTTAATATAGGTACCCGTAGCTTTATCAAAAATAGCAAGAAAGACCAGTTGTCAGACAAGATCTCGATCAAAATTTCTATTTAAATCAGACCTTTCGTTAGGTATACCCTACTAAATAAAGACAAACAAATGTTATATTTAAAGGCCGGCAACACTTCGGTGACCCCCGGGTGTTCAACATCACGTAAACCGCCTGTTCGTTTGCCTCCCTCTTTCATAAAAAAAATTCTAAAGCCGTTGTACCGGGTATAAAAGAGTGTGGCCACAGCTTCGATCAACAATAAATTCTGAACAAGATCAAACAAAATATTGTCCTCACTTCAGTCAAGATAGAGACATCTACTATTATTATTTCGACAAAGTTCCATTTCCAGAATCGTGTATTAGATAATAAGTAATCATGTGTGCAAGTTAAAAATCCATGTCAAACTAACGAGATTAGTTGAAGTCTGCTCATTTATAAGTCATGAGCAGTATTTTGCTGAGGGCACTTTTAGCGGGATTGTGAGTCTAACTGTTCTTACATCGATGGGCTACAAATTAAGTCTGAAATCCCACCATTCGTATGGACACGAGAGGAGAACAAACTGGCTCCTATGTAACTAACAGAATTAAACGAAGTGCCCCTATCTTTAAACCGCAAGGGATTCCGAGTTAATTGAAAACAGGAAATGCTCGAAATCAACCGTTACAGTGCCGGGACGCGCGTTAAACTCAATAAAAAATTTTTTAGATTGGGTTTCAATCCCAATGACAAAAACCTACCACAGAATTCGTTGCTATGTTAGGTAAGTTGTTATGGCTGCCGATAGATGGCGACAGTCGACCTTTGAACTATCGGGGCGCGCGAAAACCTAATTTAAAGAATAAGGTGGATAAGGTTTTAATTCCAATGACAAATACTTATCACAGAGTTCTTTGCTTTGTTGGGTAAGTTGTTATGGCTGCCGATAGATGGCGATAGTCAACCGTTGAACTACCGGGGCGCGCGAATACTTAATTTAAAAAATGATGGAAAAATGGATAAGGTTTCAATTTCCATGACAAATACCTACCACAGAACTCGTTGCTTTGGGTAGGTTGTTACGGCTGACGATAGATGGCGACAGTTGTAAGTAAGATCCATAATCAGTTGAAAGATAGATGGCTAACATAAGGCATATTGAAAAATTAAAAATTTGTGTACTACGTACGTTAATTTATACTAAATACTTCCGTGGTAATTAATACCTAATTCGAAATGTGACTTTAAAGGGCATATTCATTGTACTGTTTATCTTTTTTAACTTTTATAAAGAGTCAGTACAATATTTTATTTTCTTGTGTATGATAAATGTATTGATTGACCATTTTATGCCATTCGTGCAATCAAATCTTCGTCAAAACTTCTTAAATGATTTCGATTATTGAAAACCTAGGTCAAAACATACTTTACTACATATTTGTATTATAATAATATATTCGAAAAATGATAATAAATTGAGTAACAAATATATATGTGGTCATTTATAACAAAAGGCTAAGAGTTACCAACTTAAAAAAAGTTCATATAATTTGTGTCTTAAATTATCCTTATAGATATAGTTACCTACCATATCTATAAACAAATATCTAACAAATAATATAGAAGAAAGTTAGAAAGATTAATGGACTTGGGCTCGACAGCGGGTAATCAAAAAGCAATCAGCCGGCAGATGTTTTACCTGTTAGCAGTTCTTTATAACACCTCTGTACTCGTAGTTCGTCATGGTAATTTACATCAAACATCGTTCATATTCCATTTGTTTCCTGAATGATTGCTCTGTTATAAATAAAATCATGTACTTATAAGTTAGGTTTCAATTTTTGTAACATTTTAAATATTAATTTTACAATAATCTCTTATATTTAAAAGATATGATCAGTTTTCAATGGTTCAATAAGATTTTAAAAAAACCGATTTTTGTTATTAACAATTGACAACTTCAATTTTACACTGTTGAAATCCTTGTTTCTTAAAAAATATTGGGTTCTCGAGGAACTAGGTATATTGATCCCAAATGGACAGGCTGATGACCAATCTATTGAATGCACTATCGTCTCCAATTATTACAAAAAATTATACTACAAAAGTGATAATTATATCATCAAAATCATTGACATCGCCAATAAAAAAATACTACGTCAACTTAAAAAAGTCATCTACCTTCAAAACATCGGGGACATCTGCACTCCTTCATCGAATCCCCAATAAAAGTGGATTGCCCTCATAAATTTAGGCGAACGTCCTTATACCGCAGGAGTTGCGTCTCTGCAGCAATCAAATTGTGATCAACGCTTCGTGAGGAGAATTTTTTATGCGAACCCTACAAAGCCTATGAGATAAACGTGATTCTAGCAAAAATGTGATCGGAAAAGTTATTCCGATAGGCTGATTGATATTGCCTCGAGATAAGCTGGTTCGGATTGAGTGGAACTACAATTTCTATAAATGATATGGGTGAATTACTTAAAGGTTGTATGATTAAACTAAAAATAAATAAATGAAATATTTAACGACAGCAAAAAAATAATTATAACAGAAGTAAATGTAATATGCTTAACATGGCGTAATGATAAGCCTTAAAGACAACTGACATGTTTCACTTTCAGCAACTTTATTTTTCATTCTTGGTTTATCAAGCCTTTAATCATCGACATACGATAAAGTGGTGTCCTAAGCAAAACACTGCTCATGCAAATTGGTTAAATGAGCAGTCTTCACCTCATCTCATAATTTAACATGTTTCAATCTGCACACATTAAGACTTATTTTCTAATACACGATTCTGGAAATGAAACTTTGTCGAAAAAATTATAGTAGTCGATTACTAAGTGAGGACGTTATTTTGTTCGATTTTGTTCAGAAGTGAGAATCTAGTTCTTTACTGTTCATCGAATAGCCTTTAATCTTAATATACAATAACCGTGAATGTTTTCTTACCGTTTACGTGTATGTTAAGTTCCACATTCACATCTGATCCGACCAAATTTCATTTATCAGAATGCACAGAGACATGGATATGGAAATATTACAGCATGTAAACTTCATAAGCCCCGTTCAATCTGAATGAAGCGAGTCGTTTGATGCGGATTCTGCTAAATTACTATAGCTAACCGTAGAATGGGACGATTAAGCTGTACGCAACGAACAAAGAGCCGCCATGATGAGTGTGCCTATGTGTGACGCTTTTGAATATTTCAATTTTGAAATTTATCGGACACGAGAGTAAGTTATTGGAGAATTTTAAAGACTTTTTATTTTGATAAAAGGTGTTTCTTGGAGGGTAAATTTAATCCTACCTACAATAAAATTACGTCTAAAGACAACTGAAATTATATCACATGAATTTTAACTTGATCGGATTTCACTATTTTATTATCATTTCATTAAGGAAGAGTATGGAAGAATAAGACATACTGTGCCGACCCCAAATAACATGGGAGCAGGGCAGGCAGATAATGATGATGATGGCTTCGTAGACCATCATCTGATACTAATAATCAGATCAGAATGTTGCGAGATTGTATTTGCCGATTCTTTAATATTACAAAATCAAAAAGTAGCATGGGATGATTGAGCTATACGCAGCTGACAAAAAGAGCGGTGTCGAGAGTGTACTGATGTGTGACGCTCAAAAGTGTTCAAATTATGAAATCCACCAGCCTCAATTTCAGATGTCCTTTTAAAAGTTTATTTCGATACGCTCTGTTTAATGTGGGAAATGTTATTTATGATAAAAATACCCCTAAAGAGGAGACAAGTTTTTCGCAGCCGATGTTAAATCAATATAAGTACCTAGTACTTGATCTTTATTCAAGTATTTTATAGGTAGCTTGGTATTTTATACAATAAGTATCCATCTCAACTCAAAAAATTTCACTGAACGCTCGAAGAGGCGGTATTGCTTGTGATTAAAATCTGGGTCGCAATATCGAAACTTTATTTTTTTCGCAGTGTATTTCAGGGGCCCGTGAAAATTCAAGACATTTTACATTATCTCAAAATCCTTTCTATTTATCTGGATTTTATATTATTATTTTAACTGACTTCAAGAATAGGACCTGTAGGTATTGGATATGACAACACATGGGAAATTACACTTTTGACCTGTATTATATGTATGTGTTTATGAGTTTTAAAAATTGGAGGACTGATTTTTTTGTTTATAAGACAAACACTCAACATTTTTCATAATTTATATATTTTATTTCAATATTATCCACGTAAATTATTTTACTCAATTTTTAGAAGAAATAATAACGAAATGCAATAAAATCTTTTACTTACGTATACAAACAGAAATCTTAAGACTTATTTTTAATTTCCGTTGCTAAAAATCCATGAATTGTTATAATTATCGACTACAGTTTTAGACCCTTAAATAATTTAGTCATGGTATAAAGCCAAAACACATAAATCTACTTATTATATTAGGGCTGTCAATATTTCAATTCCCTTTTTCAGTCGCGGTTTATGTAATATTTACTAAGTTTACCAAATATAGTTTTTTTATATCAACGTCGGAAGGCTGATGAAACTACAAGTTTCGTACAAATATTAATATTATAGATCTTTATTATTCAAAAATGCTTTTTCTAAACTATTCCTCAAAATAACCATTTTGGCATCTACGAGTATATAAAATACATTATTGGTAGTTCACTTAAGTATGATAAGTTTATTTACTTTTTGAGGTATAAAATAAATATCTAACGAAATAATCTATAGTTAAAATTTTCTTTAAACGAAAACAGGAACAAGATAGGCTTTTTTAAAGTTTCACTGAAGTTTTTTTAAGGTTCAATTAAAAATAAAAACAAGAAAGAGATTTTTATTCTAAATGTAATAATTAACTATACACTACATTTAAAAATAAATCTTGTCTAACTAACTAACCTAGTATATAGTTATAATACTTAATATATATTATATCTGCAAAGCATTTGAAGATTTAAATTTGAGATTTTCCTAAATGGAGAGGGCGGAGGTTTTTTATAGGTCGGCAACGATTCTGTAACCACGTTGCAGTTGTCTATGGGCGACGGTGAACACTTAACATCTCGTGACCCGCCTGCTCGTTTGCCTCCCTCTAACATTAAAAAGAAATTCTTCCTAACATTTTGTCTTCTCTCACCAAATTTAGATCTCCTAGTTTAGATAGCAGACCCCGAGTTCTGAAGCAGAGCTGAGGATGCAACCGGAACAACTAACTAAGTAGTTAACTATTTAACACTTGACAAGCAGAACCATTACACATATTTATCAAGAACCCATGTCCAAACTTAGTTTTAACCTTTACAGTTCCCAGTTCCATTTAAATTACATCCACGCGCAAGTTGAGCCCGAGTTCGGCCGCGGATGTGAATGAAGAAGTTTTTCCAACTTTTAAGACGCCAATCCACTAAAATTAAAGATAAATTCTAAAACTACTTTCTGATATATGTGATAAATGATAAAAATACTTTATTTCACACTATAAAATACAAAAATTACATTTAAAAGTATCCATTTTTAAAGCTATTAATTATTTGAACATTTTTTTTTATTCATTACTGTTAAAATGTTGATTAATTTGATTTCGGTTTTCATACGCCATTAAAATTGAATCGTTGAGATAATTTTATAAATAGAATTATTATGGTTTTCTATGGATTCTGAGAAGACTAAAATAACGATTAGTTATTTCATGGAAAATACTAAAACACTATAATGTCTTCAAGTCTTCAAGTAAATATAAAGTGCTTGGCTATCGCGACAGCCGTATCGCACAGGCGATTGGCCTCTGCGGAATGTTTATGGTTTCGATGGTCGTTGTCAGTCTTGTTGCTGTCCAAGCCGACATGGAATCCTAAGTATAGCGTAGCTTCAATACCTATACAGTGGACATTTTACCTTATACTCTTTAGTTTGAGCTCGATGGCGGTATAAAACCACATCGCTGAAAGTATAAACAGCTTAAACTTCATATTTTGTCACTTAGAGTATTGTTCCATAACTTTAGTTCCGTTTTATCTGTCGAACTTCGGAAAATTATTGTCAAAGAAAGGCCCTTCTGGGACCAATACTATAATGAATAGTTCGCGTTATATAATTCACAATATTTTAAACTAGGTATAACCTATATGCATTTTTTAACTTTAATGATATCTAAAGAAAAAGATGTGTAATTTTTTTTTTGTAATGAATATAGGTACTCGAAAACATATTCTCCGATTTTAATGAAATTTGGTACCGATTTTCACATTTGGTACCGAATTTCTAAATTTTCAGAAAAGACACCGCAAAGTTTCTATTATATGAAAAATTTTATTACACATAAGCTAATCCGCGGTAAATACTAGTACCTTAATAATTAAGTATATAGGTTCCACCAAACGATAATCGTTCAGTATTATGTGGAAATAATTACCTATAGGTATTAGCTCGATGTAACGGCGTTAAGGTTTTTACTGTTTTATTAATAAGCAGAAACTTATTTTTCAAAAAGTTTACCATATTATTACATCTCCATTTTTCTACATTTCCAAAATATAGGAGTTGAGAATAAAGTACTAAATAAATCGATTGATTGGTACGAGTATACATCGATTACGTGGTAACAGTTATCACAGTGACAAATATCTAATTAAAGTACCTACGTATCTAATACGTATATTTAATTACAACAAGGATATAATGAAAAAATAATAATCTTGTTTATCATATTTTTATTTTTTACGATAAACTTATAAGAACAGCTCTAAAAAGGAGTAGGCTTCATAGAGAAAAATTGTTCCACAGAGATGATCACTTATAAAATTTATCTTTTGGCGTTCAGCCAAACCCACATCTCTGGAAAGTTAAAATTTGAGGCATATTTTTTAATCATGATTAAAGGACTACCTTGGTAGAATTTTACCTATTTAAATTTTTTTTCTACAAATTCAAAAATTCTAGAAAAATCATTTTTTTTTTTCTAATTTTTCATGTGTCCTGAAACTTACAGCCTTATTTATAAGGATTTTTTATTTATTTTTGTGAGTTATAAAAAACCTATTTTTAAACTGTTTTTTCACTGTATATCTAATATTACAATATTGTAGTATAATACATACTTAGCGACCGAAGCGAGCTTAATTTTGGTAGTAGATAAACTTAACAGAAAACATAGTATAGAGAATTAATTCAATTTGAATCGATTAGCACGGTTATTGATTTACAATATCTTATGATATATATCGTTACCACACAACACACTGACATGAAACGAAAAATTTCATAAAAAATTATCCGACCAAATCAAACTTTATTTTTCAAGTAAGCAAAAATGTATCCACACTGAATAATGGGATACCATTAGTGCAGAATTTCCTTTATAACGACATAGAGGTCAGTTTTCAAAAGCCTGAACCCGCAATAAATGATTTACGGGTATCTTCAACTTCTGCAGATATTCTCAACTTAACATATTGTAATATACGAGTGTAATAGAAATCTTTTGACACCTAAGTGCAGCCATATCTCAGTGCAGCGCGCCACGCCTCATAACTTACACGAACATAACAAACTGTGAGGTTTCCTACCACAGACGTTTTATAAATAAGATTGAGTACTGTTTTAATTATCTCTTAAACTGGTCGGTCTGAATCAAAGCTCCGTTTATTTAGGGTTCCTCACCAAAAGTATGAACGTACGAAAAAGGGAAAAAGGGTCCGTTTACTTAGGGTCCCGACCCTATTCATAGTATCTCATGAACCGTGATAGCTAGCCGAGTGAAATTTTTATATATAATGTACTTATTTCTATTGCTTCTATAACAGCAAATACTAAAAACAAAATAAATATCTCCAAAACAACAAACGTGATTTAATTGCCGTAATATTAATTTTTATCTTTTCAGAAACTCAACATTCTTGATTTTATTTTCATAATGGAAGATATTTTATCGCCTATTTTTTTAAGTTAATTTAAAATGCGTCCTGTTTCTTGTGATTTTCGAAAGATATTTCATACATACTTATCTCTCATGTACTGACGTAGCTCAGTTACAATTTTGTATAGACTAGCTTGTGCCCTCGACTTTGTACCAAACTAATGTAAATATTTCGTGTTCTCAGCGGTATAAAATGTAACCGCTAAAACGCTAGATTTAAATTAGACCTCTTACTGCGAAAATCTTATCCAATTTCATCTCAAAAAGGGAAATGATAATATTCAGTTGGATCTAGGTTATGTCTGATTATGTATGTAAGCAGTATTTTGAGTCAGTTTTCCATAAAACAATACACGACAACAATAACGAAACATGTTAGGAATCAACTCAATTTGTGCAAATTGACCATTAAAAATATCCTTTTTTTTTTAATTGTGATTATCCTGGAAATACTTACCTACTAAAAAATGTATGAAGCAATCAATTCAACAACTAACCCATAAAAAAATATCGACAAAATCGAAAAAAAAAACTCATTCCGGATGAGTAATTTTTTTATTTATAAAATATACTATTTCAGAGATAAGATATCATCGGCAGTGGTAAAATATTATCAATCACGATGTCTATAAAACCAATTGAATTTATGTATAAGTATAGATCATATAGTAAATGATAAAAAAAATGATTACTAAGACATCATTTTTTAAAAACCCGGACATATGCGTGTGGCACTCGCGCACAAAAGAAAACGGTGGAAGGAAAGGGTAAAATAGAATATTACAAAAACAACATAATATATTTTATTAAAAAACACACTGAATAAGCAAACCCAACAATACAACAAGCCACACTTTTAACACCCCATCTTTTTGCGTTGGGGGTTAAAAACATAGCTAATAACAGTCTCGATTAAGTCAGTGCATTTAACAAAAAAAGAATTATCCAATCGGTTTATCCGTTTGGAAGCCATGATGCCACAGACGGATAAACCGATTTGGATAATTCTGTTTTTGTTAGAAAGGTGCCTTAATCGAGACTGTTCTTAGCTATGGTTTAACCCCCAGCGTAAAAAGAGGAATAAGTTTGACGTGTGTTTTGTTATATTGTGGCGGGGGATTTTTTAGTTTTTAATTTAATTACTTGTGTAAAATAAAACTAGCTAAGTAATACCCGGGACAAGTCCACGCATAACTTACTACTTACAATATCTCGGGATAAAAGCGGCGTATAGAGAATAAACCTACAGCGTATATTTTAAGTTAGACCTTATACGATACAACTGTAAAAGCTTTTAGTCTATTTCAACTAACTAGTAGTATTTATGAGTACATACAGACAACCAAAATTAAGATACATAATATAAGAAAGAGCCCTCATATTGTTATTTCTTTAACATCTATGTACAGACATTATCTAGTTACAGTTTCATTATATGTGTTGATTAAATGTCCATAAATTAAAATTTATCCACATTTGTTGTTTATGGTGTGGTATAAAAACTTGAACTCGTTGATGACGAAAACTTTTTTACTTCAAAGAGTTCAAAGAAGTATTGTGTGAAGTCTGACTCTGTCTGACAATACAAAATTACAATTTATTAAAATTAAGACGAAATTAATACTTTTCCGCACTATTATGAATGTGATGACACGGATTGAACGAGATAACAAACACATAACAATAAAGAATAACGTACACTGTTATTGATATCCTGAAGTAATCAATAACCAGCAAGCTGATAAGATAATGATACCTGCCATCCTACCACTTGCTCTTTGCCAATTTTGTAGTCAGTTTACAACCGGAGCTCCATACGTTTATAACATTCTACCTACAAAGTAATATTATCTTTATCAACAATGGATAGTGAAAAAGTTAATGTGACAAAAATGAAACATTTCGCAAAACTTCATGAGAGAATACAAGATAAATACAATGAAATGCAAAGAAAACTTGAGAAATCTAAATCAGTAGACTCACTTATAGCCGTTAAAGATGACTATTCACTTCAAGGAAACATGAAGTGTTCAAGTACAAACGATTTAATAGACAATGTGTTTAATGGAAGTGTAAATAAAGCTTATAATTTAATGCACACAGTAATTGTTGAAGATGTGAATAAAATCGAAGTAACTTCTACATCAATTGACCCAAAAAACGCGAGCGTTTCTGAGTCTGACAAAAGTATCGAAGCGGAACCCCAAAATTCTTCTGAAGGGAGAAATGATGATATAATATATAAGGATGAGGTAACACCAGAGCATAGCCAGCAATTTTTGGATGATTGGATATTTCCTGATGAATCGTAAGTAGCTATAATATTATTAAAACGTTTGCCTTAAATTTAAGAAATTTTTTAAAAAGTTATTAAAATTTCTATAAAAAATGAAATATTTTTTATTAGTAATTGGAAATGATAAATGGGTACTTATATTTGCTGAAAAGATTGCAAACTCTAGGAACTTTATTATCTTATCAATCAATCTGTATTTAGTAAAGTACAAATATAACAAATTATTAATGGATGGAACAAAAGAATCATTACAAACAACCTGACTATAATACACAAAGTGACCCAAATTTGATTACATATTATATACCTAATTATAGCGATACTTTAATCCCAGATACATTCCATCAACATACAAAATTCCATCGAAATCCATTCTTCTCGAATGAAGAGAGAGAGAGATCCTCACAAACTTAGGATTATCAATCTATGTAAAATTTATAAGAGGTAAGGAAATGTATAATAAACAGTAATTCTAACTATATTCATTGACTGGACAGGACTAATGAAATTGAAATCACAAGAGACGAAAAGAAAGATGAAAGCAGAGATGAAAGTACATCCAGGTCCTCGACGCCAAAACTTTCTATTAGAAACAAAATCGAGTCCCGAGTATCAGCTGTGCGAGAAAGGCGAAAAGAGGCGAAAGAGAGAAAATTATTGAAAAGACAGTCAGAAGTACTCGATACTGGTCCAAAGGTGCCTATTTTGTCATTTATATTTCATTAACCAATACCACAGAAAGCATAGTTACTGTTACTTCTAGTATATAAATATCATAATAGACTTTAATTTCTTGATGTTAGAGATCAAAGATATTACAACGATTTTTATTTCCTGAAATATTGAAGGTCAGTAGTTAAGTACTTCTCCATTTGGCTTAAGTACATTATTAATATGAAGAATATCAGTCTATTCTGGTACATATATACGTTACGTAGGTATTTGTATGATATTTAGTGAGATTACTGAAGAAATAATGTTGTAAACAAGTGGACATCTTATAAGCAAATAATCGATACTTTTGCAGTCAGTTTTCAGTTCGAAATCCGAGCTCCGATTGTCCAAAGATAAGAAATTTAAATTGGCTACAGTTATTATTGCTCTAATCGAAGTTACAGGATTGGAAGTTGACCAAACAGAAGAGAAACACAGAAACTTGCAATGCCGTTTCAGGTTTGTTACTGTTTTTTTTTTATTATTCCTTCACTTTATTAGATGGTGACCATATCTGCGACAAAGTACCAACAAGAAGTTCTCAATAAAAGTTACATTTTTAACTACGAACACTTTTTGCTTTTCTTTCAAACTACAATTAAATCGATTAAGTAGAATAATAGTTATCGATACCACTCCGTCAATTATTCCATTTTATAGGTATACATATTTTCTATTATATATTATGGGCAAATGAAGACAAAACTGTAATCGTATATGAAAATTGAAATGGTGTTCAAACAAAAACTTAATTTAGTTTTATCTATTATTTACATGACGTATGTATATTGCTTATCTCTAGGGACTTTTTTAAAAAAACGAAAAATAATTTCTAGCACCGAAACATTTTAAAGCATATCAATTTGTTTTGAAAGGTTGGGTTTGGAAAAACACAAGTCAAAACACGTGAAACAAACTACCTCTGTGGTTAAGTGGCAAGAACTTTTCAATATGCATATGTATGACTTAAACAGTACAGTTCTGGAAATATGGCTTTTGGATGCAGATCGAAAAGATATGGTTATTGGCAAGTATGTTCGTCTACTACAATTTCTATTTTGTGTGTTAGTTTATGACTAAAATTTGCATTTGTTTTTGTTAATCAATATATCATGACCACTTTTGTAGTGTAATGGTCAATCCGCCAATTCTGAGTTCTATCCCTGCAGGTCGAAATGTAAAATGATTATTTTCTGACTGGTCTTGGTCTTAATGATTATATGTATTTGTTATAAAATACTAGAGGCC
>JADGIL010008411.1:65059-77882 GCA_020352625.1 Cactoblastis cactorum | reverse complement strand
TTATCTTTCATTTCTTCTGCCGAACTTCCAATTTTACTTTCTGTTTTGTCAAAGAGATTTATTAGATCCTTAATGTTTCTTGGTTCCTCGGCTATATAACAAACCAAAGAATCATTAAGTTCTGGTTTTAAAGTTTTTTCTTCTTCCTTTGGCACATTTTTAGTGGATTCTTTTTGAGCACTTATTTGATCTTTCTTTTCTTCTACAGATATTTCAGGAGTGATCTCTGCTTGGTTGGTATTTAAAGAAACCTCTTGCTCCCTTCGCTCTTCTATCTTTAAGCTTTCGTAGTATTGGATTAGTTCTTTTACACTTTTCATGGGTAAAAAGGAACCTTTTTTATTTAAATATATGTATACAATATTTTGTAATGTCAAAAATATTTCCATTTATGGTAAAAAACAAGGGGAATAAATTTTAGTAAAATGAAATTTAGAAATATAAACAAAATATATTTATAATTTATTTTTTTGAAGTTTTTAACAATGACTAAAATATTTCTTAGATTTTATAAGAATTCAATTACATTTACAATTGTTTAAATCTGATATCTTAGAAAAAATTCTAATTTACAATTTATAAATTATTATTTTATTTCTAGAACTAAATTAAGAATCGTATTTTAAAGAAAGTTTTATCTTATTGATATTTAGACAGAATAATATATTCAATTTACCAAATCAAAAGAAGATTTCTAATAATTATATTTTTTAGTGTTTAATTATATAAAAAAACATTAAATATTTTAAAATATAATATTTTTTTTTATCTTTTTTTTACAAAAGTATTCTTTATATTAGCATTTCAAAGGTTTAATTTTCTCAAATTCTTTGTTTGAATGTTATTCTAAATGAATATTTAAAATTGACAATTTCTAATTTTCAAAGAGATATATTGTTTAAAAATTAACCATCATAGAATTAACAAAATTAAATGAATTTGAATTTTAAAATTTTAGTACCATTTCAAAATAAAAAAACATACAACATGATTTACTTTTTTAAATAAAAAATTTATCGTAAAAAAGTTATAATCTAATATTTACTTTACCTACTAACAAAGATCATAAATCTTGACAAATTAATTAGAAATCATAGTTAAAACTCACCCTAGATTTTCTTTATTTAAGCACATAAAAAAGAGTTCATTTTTTGATAAATTAAAATTATGTCTGGTATATTAATAATTATTCTAAACTGATACTTATGCTTCGTTTCTACACATTTTAAAGTAATTAATTTTAGAAATATACCATTGTATATGAATTTAAAACTTCTATCCTTTTAATGATTTTTAAAAGAAAATTATTTAATTTAAATTTTAAATCAAAGAAGATGAAACAATATTGAACTTTTGAGTAAAGATCATTAACAATGTTCATTTTTAATAAAACTAATACTTTTTTATTTATGATAAAATAAAAATCTTACAAAGGTACATGCTAATTTTATTTCTAACTATAAATGAAAAGTAATAGTCTAATTAATTTATAGCCAAGTACCAATGATGGTATTATATGAGAAGACATAAATTTGTTAAATTATATATTCAATTTCTTATTCTGGTAGAATTTGTTAATATTATTACCATAGTTATAGACATAATTCTATAAGTCATTTAATAATAAATTAAAACAAAAAAACAATATTTTTTAAAACCTTAAAAAATAAATGAAATTCGTTTTTTATTTTACCAACTAAATACTTATGTCTTGTCATTTATAAAATTCATAACAAGAATTTGTTTTTTTTTTTGAGTTTTATTATTTTAATGTATAATTTTAATCATAAATTAAAAATTAAATCATTTTTTTAAAAATAAATTAATATTTTTATAACAAAAGTAAAATACAAAATAATTTTAATTGGTGCGATTGTGAATTTAATACAAATAAAAAAAGATACTACAAGCATTATAAAATATTAGAATTATATTTTCTCATTAAAAATGTTTTTAAAATAATTTTTATTAAATACAAATATTATACAATCATAGTATTTAATTAGTAAAATATAAATATTCTCAAATGTAACTATACTCTTAAAGAAAATACATTTATTAATAAATTATTTAAATAATAACTAATCTTTTGTTAAATAATTATTTTATTTTTATAATTTATTGTTTGTTATATTTAATTTTAAGTCATATTTTGTGCAATAAGAGTTAAAATCTTTTTTAATTTACTTTTATTTCAAAATTCAATCCTAAAAAGAATTTACTTACATAAACAAAATATGACTTAGAATAAAAAATAAGAAATATAATTCAAAATTTGTAATAATGTACTATTAAAAAAATAAAAATATATTTTTAACTTAAATTTTAATAAAAGATAAATTAAATCATTTATAGAACATAAAACTAAAACCTTTTAAACAGTTTTCTTTATAAAATTATATTTAAAATTTCTCTTTGAATTTAAAAAATAAACCTTAAATCATTTTTTAAAATTGAATTAATCAAATTGAAAAATATTTTTAGAATAATTAATCAATAAAGTAATTTAAATTTTAATGTTTTCCCTTTATTATGAAGAAAGTATTTTTGTTTTTATTGTTTGTTTTTTTATCAAAGAAAGAAAACTTAGTTGAAGAAATTTCTAAACCATTTACTAGTATCAGTGAGTTGCAGCCTAATTCTTCTAAAATTAAACCTAGAACAATCGTTATTTGTCAACGTAAACTGAGTCTTAATGATTCTTTAGTATCGGAAGACGATAAAGATACTATTATTTGTTTTAAACGATCAAGTGATTTGTCAAAAGAAGGTCTATCTACTGTTAGTTCTGGTAAAACTCCCTGTACTTTAGATGAACAAAAGGAATTAAAAAGAACCCAAATTGATTCCTTGGTTGATCAACCTGTTAAAGATGCTATCTTATCAGAAAAATCTGATTCAGCCATTAACATTAAAAAAGAATCCTCCGAAATCATCAAAATTAAATCTTTTAAAAACGAAAATTCAGAACAACATTTATCAGAATACGTGGTTTACTTAGACCACCAAGACACCAAATTCATATTCAAAGAAACATTAAAGAAATTCGAGCTCAACCCTAAAAACGAAAGATGCCACGAATTTCTGCCAAAAGTCAACACAGACAAAAATGTGTTAAAAACTTCAAGTTTTCGTTTAAAAACAAGTTGTAAACCTTCTATCGAGCTTTCTTTTAAAAAAGATCGAATAAAAACTTATCATAAACCAATTATGGTAGAATATCATGAAGAAGAAAAGAATAATAAAACTTTTATTAATGTTGATGGGAATAAGTCAGAAAAATTGGAATCTCCAGCATTGGTTTCAGAAGATAATAGTTTAATATCAAAAGAATCAGAATCAAATGACCAAAATTCAGGATATGTGAGCAATAAAGTCAAAGAATTTGATGATATGTCTGAGTGTTCTAAATATTCTTTAGATAAATCTGACTGCTCTGTTGTAAAAATTACAAATGGAATACCCAAATCTGATCCAAGTATTATCAGTAGAGAAGAGAATGAATCTAAAGAAACAACCCAAACAGCTGATAATAAACCAGAAAACTGCGTTGATAAAACGGATATTAACAAAAAAAACAGGTTTAAAACAGAAATTGTAATCGAAAACGAGCCAAGTAACACAGATTCAGAGCACCCAACAATCCAGAAACAGGACATTTTAGAAGAAAAAAATACTAAATGTGAATTAATTGACAAAGAAGAAACGAAAACTGGTTGTAATTATTCTGATTTAAAACCTGAAAAAGAAGATGATAAATCTTTTAAAAGTGAATGTAATTGTTTGAATTCTAGTTTATTAAAAATAAGTCATGGTTCTTCTCATGTTGAATCAGAAAATTCCTTTATTAAAACTACTACCCCAACAGTAGAAGAAAAGGATGATAAACAAATATCTTCAGTGTTAATAAAAGATTCTCAGTTACAAGATACACCAATATCAGCTAAAAAAGAAGAAATTTTGGCTAATATTGACAATCCTATCCCTAGTACCAGCAAAACTTTACAAGAACATAATTTGGTTGAAAAACGAACCTCTACAAAGTTCAAAAATTCAACCCTGAGGCATAGCAAATCTTTAAGTAAAAATTCTGTGAAACAAACCCCGTCTGAAGATATTTCTAAATTCAAAAAAAAGAAACCTAAAAGAAAAGGTAAATTTTATTTATGGCTATCTAATATTTTTAAGAAAAAGAATAAAAAATCTAAGCCATCAGTAAATAAAGAAAATTAGTTTGATTTCTTTTATTAAGTTACAAAATTCTTTTATTTTATTAAAAATGGGTTTTTATCATGTAATAAATTTACAGAATGTTTGTTTGTTAAACAAAAAACATTAAAATTTTTATGATTGTATAACTTCTACTTTTTTTATTTTTTTAATACAAAATATTTTTAAATTTCTCATTTATAATTCATTAACATATAATGTTTTATTTGTTTATCTTTATTTTTCTTTATAAATATTTTTAAACACTCACTTCTACAGTTAATGTTTTAAATAAATTAAATTTGTATTTCTTTAAGTTATAATATTTTATTGATTAATTTTTTAAATATTTATAATTTTTTTCTTAATTTTAAATTTTTCACAGAATAGAGGTATAAAATTAATTATTTACTCTGTTCAAATAATCAAAATATCATTTTAGTAGAATAAATAAATTTTCACATTAATACATTCTTTTTAACAATCCTTCCTTCACAAAAAAATATTTTTCTAGAAATCTTTATTTTTATTAATTTATTTAATCAATAATGTTTCTCTTTCTAACAAAATTAAACTTCCTAATAAAATTCTAAAAACAAATGTTTTTTGTTTTATATTTATTACATAAACATTATTTTATTATCACTTACTTACATTTTAATATTAAATTCTTAAAAATTATATTTAATGTCTTTTTTAGTAATAATATATTTTTGTAATCTTTTAAATAAATTTTTTACTATCATTTTTTTATTTAAACAAAATTTGTAATTTAATGATTGTATATTTTCTCTTAAAAATATTATTAAATTTTTTATTTATTAAAACTATGTCATGGTACAATATTTAAACTACTTGTTTTGATCCTGTAACCAAAGCCTGCAAGGTAAGGTAGACTTAGGCAGCCAATAGAGTGCACGGGGGGTTTTTTAGCGGAGTAAAGGCTCGCAGTATCTTGAGCTATACCTAAAATGGAGAAACATACTTTACCGTATTTTTCCGTCACTAGGTATAAATATTCTTATATAGAAGGTATAACGAAAAGATCTTAGTATAATTTTCCATCCCTAGGCAACAAAAAAAATTACTAGTTTTGATTAAATCTTATAAGTTTTATAAAATTAATTTTTTTATGATTTATAATTAAAAAATATATTTTATTTTTCTTTTATGTTTTTTAAGGAAAATAAGTCTCTGCTTAGAATATTTTTATCATTTTCTTTTATCCATTTTGTACAACTTAATTTAAAAAAAAATTTAAAATACAAATATTTTAAAAAAATGTCTATGTTTTACTCTTAGATAGAAGTAATTTATCTGTGAAATAATTCTAATAAATGGTTAAATTCGGTATTTATTTTTTGACTGCTTTTGTTGCTTGATTTAGGAAATTCTAATCATAAAATTATACTTTTTTCTATTAAAATTAATAAATCAAAATTTTTCCAAAAAATAAAAATTAATCAAACATAACATTTTATTTATTTTTATATAAAAACATATTTGTTGCAGTGAGCCTGTTTTTTTGTTAATAATTATTACATAAATAAGAAGAATGCTAAAGTTTATTTATAAATATTCCTTTTAAAGAAAAAGTCTGAGGCTATTTTAATTTATAATTACCAATCAGATTATATGGCACAATATANNTATTTGTACTAAAAATAATTTTAAATTATTTTAAATTTATGATAAAAAATTAGTATTTCATAATTAAAAACTTATAAAATTATTTTTATGTGATAATTAAATGATTTTATTTCTTTTCATTGTTTACGCTTTTATATCAATGCATAAAGACTTTGAATATTCTTCAATGTAATAAAATCTTTCTTAAAAAAAGTATTTTTATTAAATGCTGATTTATATGTAAACAAATTTTCTGATATCTTTTAACAAATAAATTTATTATTTTTAAATTTTTTTTCTTTGAGATTAATACTATTTAACCCTGAAATATTGCTATAAAAACTTAAAGAAAGTGTTCTTTTGCCATTATTTCAATTTTAATAGTATTAATCTTCTTCTATCTTAGATAAATATATTTTTTTAAGAAATAAAAAATAGTTTTAATGATATTTTTTAAAAATAAAAATACATGAATGATATTGGTACAATTGTAAACACAATACAAACACTTTTTACCCATGTTCTATAACTTCTTAACTTTTTTTATAAATTACATATGTAAAAAATATAATAATCATCATATTTTTATTTACTTTTATAGAGAAATATCTTATATTTTAAGATTTTAGTTTAAAAATATAAGATTGCTTGTTTCATACTGAAAAATTATCATCATTTTGGTTAAATCATTGCAAAATTTAATTCAGATTCCTTTAAAATAACGAAACTATTCCTTACCGGAAATGATAAATCAGCTTTGATAAGAATAAATGATGATTGTAACTATGTATAAGAATAAAAACTTAAACAATCATTACAATTAATAATACATGTTTCTAATAACTTGAATCAAAGCCAAAGAAATTGAATAATTTAACCTAAATTATTTTATTTAAAAATTTAATTTAGGATTAAATTTAGCATCCACAAATGATTTAGAAAAATTTGTTTTTTTGATTAAATTTTTGTAAAACTTAAAAATATATTAAACTTTATATATTTGTTTAGAAAATACAAGTTGTTTATTTTTTTACAGAATATTTTTTATTAGATGACTTTAATTGATTATTTTTTTACATTCATTTAAACCTTTATAACAAAATTTTTTGAACATAAAGTCAAAACCTTTCAGTTTTTTTAATTTATAAAAAACATAAATAAAAATGTCAATGTCCAACAAAGAGAAATAATATTTAAATAAACAAAAGATTAATTCAATTATTTTTCAGATCATTTACTAATAAAATATATAAATAATTAATTAAACAATTTATTTATATTTTACGATCAAAAAAAAACTTAAAATAAAATATAATTTATTAAATAAATAAATGTTATTTAAATAAATTATATTTTATTTAAAGTTTTTTATAAAAGAAAGAAAGTTTATAATATTAATATACAGTAAGAGAGAAAAATTAATAATTCATTTTATTTACCATACAAAAGAAGAGATAGAAAATTAATAAATAAACTAAATTAATTAAATTAAAAATAAATTAAATTCTTTTTTTTAATTATAAAAAAATGAATTATAACATTCCTTTATTCATTAATAATCTTTTTAGATGCCCAAAACTTCTTCATTTTATTTCCAAACACAAAATGAGTAAACAAAACAACCACCCCTTTAAGCAATACACTTACCACAATAACATTCTTCATCCTATTAACCAGATAAATAAACTCATCTTTCTCATAAGAATCAGCTATATGTGAATCAGAAATCCTTTTAGCATACATTAAAGCATTCTTCACTCTGTTCTTTACATCTCTTACCTGGGCATCTGCTGATGAAAGTATTCTGTGATCTCCCTTTGTGCCTTCGTACAAATTAAATTTGATGAATGTGCTTTTAGGGGCTTCGCTTGATAATTCAAATACGTATGCACCTGTTTTGGGTGCAATGAAGAAGAAAGAGTCTTCTCTTTCTATTTTTTTATAGTTTGCTACGGTTGTCTTGCTTTTGTCAATGTCATAGATTGCTTTGAAGGTGACTGGATATTTCTTTCTATCATCTGCTGGGTAGAATTTATCTGAATCTTCGTTGATGTTTAAGTGTTCGTATTCTACCAGGATGACTGTGTCTTTTACTAATTCTTTGTATTCTGAATAACCTTTGTTTCTTTTTACTTCAATTGTCAAACAATTGTAAATGTTAATTATGTAACTTAGTAAATGAAAATAAACATTCATGGGTAAAAAAAATAATTAAAAAAAATAATAAAAAAAAAATAAATTAAAAATTAAGAAATGTAAATTTATTCACTAATCCTACCACACACCTTATAAACCTCTTCAACACATTCACTCAAACACTTTTCTAAATTATTTTCACTTTCTCCTTCCAAATGAATTCTAATAACATCCTCTGTTCCTGATGGTCTAACAAACCCTGTACAATCATATTTCTTTAAAATACCTTCCAAACTTACTTTTATACTTTTATCTTTTACCTTTAAGGCTAAATCTTTTATTGGATTAGGAATAAAATCTTCTTTTTCTAAATTTACCATTGATTCTATGACCAAATAATTTGACACTGCATCACCTAAACTTAAAAGATTAATCAAGGCTTTTTGGTGCTCAGTGCATTTTTCATAAACCTCTTCTTTGTAATGTAAAGAACCATGTCCATTTGGCTCAAAGAATAATCCAATATCAAATTGTTTTACTTTTTTGATAAAATTTTTTACTCCTGTTTCTGCTATTTCTACTTTCATAAACTGACTTAAAAATTTTATAGCTTTGCTATTGGAGTAAATGCTAAGCACACAGCCTAATTTTACATTTGTAAAAATATCTTTGAGTAATAATCCTAATTTTATGCATAATTTGTCACCATCTAAAAAAGTAAACTTTTTTCCTTTTTTAAAGTAAATAATTCTATCTGCATCACCGTCAAAAGCTGCTTGCCAACTGTCTGGAATATAATATAAAGGATTTTTACTGTTAATTATATAATCTGAGCCACACTGATAGTTTAAAAGGTCACCAGTTAAGATTTTTATGTTAAGCTTGAGATCATTAAGAATCTTAGTACCAACACCATAAGCAGTGTCTATAGGATGTAATGAAAAACTGTTTATTTCTATATTAACATTTTCACTCCTAGGTGGTGACATTTTTTCTACTTTTTTTGATGGTTCATTTTTAAAAGGATAGGTTTCTTCATTTATGCAATGAGTACAACAAAATGTTCTGTCTTCTCTAATTTCATTGGTTGATTTAAAATGTATTTTTGATTTGTTTTTCGTTAAAATTTGTAAATTATTCAATAAAAATGAAATGTACTCAAAATGTAAAACCACTTTGCCAGCCTTGTTAGTTTGTTTGGTCAAAAAATGAAGTTCTTGGGTAGATACAATGTGATGGTAGAAATAAGAGATACCTAGATGGTTTAGTAAGTCTATTACTGCGTGTGCCAGCTCAGGTGAAGAAGGCCTAGTATCTCTTCCCAGAAGTATTTTAGAGTTTTTGCCCAATTTTTCTGATATTTTTGATATATTTATTTTACATATTTTTGCTAAATATTTTTCAAACATTTCCTTTAAGTTTATGCAATTTACAAACTCATCACAGATTTTTTCATATTCTGTAGGAATAGATTCTCCGTTGTGGTCTATTAATTTTATACCATTATCATTTACAGGGTTATGAGAAGCAGTGATCATTATTCCAATAGATTTATCTGTCTCTACCATCCTAATAATTGCTACCAATACTGTTCTTCTTATAGCGTTTTTCAAGTCTAATCCAAAAGTATCTCTATAACCAGAGGTACCATAATGCATCTCTTTAGATGGTTTTACTATTCTTTCTAGCATAAAATAAAGTATTTTTTTTATTTATTTGTTTAAATCAAGTGATGTTTCATAATTATTGCATTTATTTGATTTTTTTATTTTAATTTGGTTAGTAAAATATATATTTAATTTTGAAAGTGTTTTTATTAGAAAAATGTGTTTATTTTAAATAATTTGTTTATAAAAAATATATTTATAACCCAAATATTTTCAATTTACTAAACATTTAAAGTATTTTGCATATTTTTATCATTTTTAGATTTTATTAATTTAATCTTTTTTAAATTATAAAATATTAAAAAAAAATAATTATTATTTTTAATTTTTGATTATTTTATTTAATAAATAAGATTAAATTAATTAAAATTTATATTTTTTTTATTTAAAAATAATAAAATAATAAAATAAATATTTTTATTTTTTAATTTAGTAAAAATACCCCTCATTCATGAATTCAAAAAAGATTTTACCTAATTTACTAAGAAAGTTTTACCATGACTTAAAAATACCATCAGAGACTGGTGAAATATTCAGATTAGCACTCCTAGCCCATATAAGATCTTCTACCTTTGCAGCAAAATTTATAGGATTGTATGTAACACCAAAACCTGTAATAATTGATCACACAGGTGAACAATTAGATGATACTTGGCAGAAATACCAAACAGAATTACTTACCACTACAGAAGATTCATTACACATCACTTTAAATAGGATACACAGAAAAGTAGGTCAAATGAAAGATTTTGGGGATGGTCTTCCTTCCAGGATATTAATTTACACTCATCCCGTGTATAAAACAAAGTTACAAGAATTATTTGATATGCTAGAAAGTGAAATATATTTTTATGATGAAGTTTTCTTTGCTCAGTTCTGTTTCTTTGTAAAACATTCCAATTTGAATGACAGTGTTTTAAATTACAAAAATTATTTACTTTATTTGACGAATTTAATTACTTTTTTGAGCAAAGATAATTTGGTAAAACATTCACCAATCAAAACAAAAAGTAAGATAATTAATAAAATGATAGAAGAATTAAACCTTGATTTTAAGAATGATGATGTTTTGTTTTGTGAATTAAGTGATGATGGGTTAAAATATTTTAAAAAAGGAAATTTAGTGGATACAAATAGTTTACTTGCTAAATTAGCTACTGAATTTTACAGAAGAGGAAAGAGTGTGGCAGTATTTCTGCCACCATGTGCTAACATTACATCTATAAAGTATTTAGAAACTGTTGCTAAAATTATCTCTAAGGAAGACGTATCTTTGAAGGATTATAAAGATAATTTTGAAGTGGTTCTTTCTATAAACCAAAACAATTTGGTAAGCTCGGTTTCCAATCTTAAAGATTATGAGATACTTTGTACTTACGGCGATCCTTTAGTTTCTTATTTTATTTTTGATTATTTGGTTGACTTTTTTTCTGTTTTGTTTGAAGAATTACCTAATAGGTTTATAGAAATATCTATCAAAAATAAAGTAGAATGTGTTAAGTTTAACAAAGTAGATGAGTTATTGAGAAATAATAAATGTACAGGAAAGATTCAATCTGTGGATAAAAAGATTAAGATATTTGTGGAGGGAAGAAATCAAAGACAGGTGGATGAATGTGCAGTTGATATTGCACAATATCTTTATGATAATTGTGAAGGGGTAGGATATCATCCTGAGATAAATTATTAGTGTATTAATAAATTTACAGGATGATGTATTGAATCATTTTTTATTATGTATTATTTAATGTAAAAGAAATGTTTTTTTTAAAAGTAAAGAAAGCGTTTGCTAAAAAACTTACAGGTGATTTAAGTTAATAGATATCAAAGATTGTTTAGAAGATTTGTTATGAAAAATTTAATTTTATTTTTAACATAATTATTTGAAAAGACTATCTTTCAATTTTTTACACAATTATTTAAAAAATGCTTCATTGCTATTTTAAATCAGAATTTTTATTTTGTAAAACAAAAACAATGATGAAAACAAATATTTTTATAATTTTTAAATAAAAGATATTTAATTAATGTTTGACTCTGGTGGTAGTTGAAATTTAATTAAAATTTTTCTGTTGTGTTTTTGATAAATAGTATTGTTGTATCCCGCAGGTCTCATATTATTCCTGAGTTGTTTTTTCTTATCGTCTGGGGATGAAAAATTCATACGAAGATCTTTTGCTATATTTTCTATATAAAAAATTAATACCTAGTCACAAGAAACATAATGTAAAATATATTTCTACAGAATTAAGCATAGAGCAAAATATTGCGGGGCTTTCGCCGTCGTAGTAAAACGGACCATCCTTTTGTCATTCAGGCAAAAGGAAATCAATACTTCCTGTAACCAAAGCCTGCAAGGTAAGGTAGACTTAGGCAGTAAATAGAGTGCACAGGGCTTTCACCTGCTAAAACCTACCACGTGTCCCCTATTTGCTACCTAAGTCTAACCTCCCTTGCAGGCTTTGGATACAGTAAGATAAATATTTTATAACATAGTTTTTGTGGTAAGAAAATTAGATTATAAATTCTGGTATTTGATGAAATAATTAATTTGAGTATTATTGTAGTGTTTTCAATAATTAAAAATAATAAAATTGTCCCTTATACAAACAAAGTTCTAATTTATTATCCTCTAAAAAATTATAAATTAAAATTTACTTAAATTAATATTGAGGCGAAATCATTAAGAGGCAATGAGCATATTATCTCCAGTAAAAACAGATGTAAATTTGGCTCAAGGTTCTCTGGCTTAAGATATAAATCGTTGTTATTATATAATAACTAAACAATTAATGAATTATAAATTTAATAAAACAAGAGTAGGTAAATGTTTATAATCGTTTAGCCCCGAATGAAAAGAACTTTTGACAAGAACCATTAATCTTTCAAATCTTGTAATTGCGAATGTTCCTTAATTTAAAGAGGTATAAGAAAGAGGGAAACAAGTTTATATTTTCCAGTCGGTTTATCAAGAGCATAAAAAAGAATGCAAATAAGAAGAAAAATACTCATATTGATTTTTAAAAGAAAAATTTACTTAAAACATATATAAAAGACATATGTACATGATGAGATAACGCACTGAATTTAAGAGGAATTTTTTTGTTTGAAGACCATGCAAAGACGGTTTTTACTAAAGTAGATGTAGATCAGATAATTTTTGTCTAGCATATGGATCTAAA
>JADGIL010008411.1:38437-58297 GCA_020352625.1 Cactoblastis cactorum | reverse complement strand
TTTGTTTGTTTTTATGAAGTATGTTCCTAAACCTATGAGTCTTTTAAGAAAGGTGTTAAGAATTTTTAAGGGATGTAACAGTAAAAACAAGAAAACAAAATAAAATAAGAAATATTTGAAAAATAAAGTAAATTTACTTTCTACTTTTTTTTTATTTTATGCTTTTATTTTTTATGCAAGTAAATATTTAAATATTATTTTTTAATGATTAAATATTAAATTTATGATCTAAAAAAAATAAATTCTTTTTTATTTGTAGATTATAAATTTAATATTTAATCATAAAAATAATGTTATATCCTAAGAGGTATAACTAAAACACTTAATTATTAAAATAAATGGGGTTATAAATTTTTGTAAGCTGTTTATTGATATTCAATTTTTTATAAACTTTCTATTTTATTTATTTATAAATCTTTTTGCAAAAATATAAAATAATTTTTGTAGGTGTTGAATTCATAAAATGTTTGAGATATTACAATTATTTTTAAAAAAAGGTACAATGGTAAAATACTTTTTTTTACATTTTTATTGGAATTTCTCATTTTATGCTTTAATAATCAAAATAAATAAAAAATCACATCTTTCAATTAAAAAATTGATTAAAAATTAAAGCCATTTTTATTAATCTATTCATTTTTAACAAACTGCTCTAAAATATCTGCAATCTCTTCAACTTCTTTGTATGTAACCTTCATCTCTCCACTCTTATCAAAACAATACACTTTATTCCCTTCCTCATGTAATACAATCACTTTCCCATCATTAAAATCCAAACAAACATTCTCATTCCATAAAACATGTATTAACCCATTTGGCATCCTGCGCACTCGTACCACAAATGAATTATCCTTAACTTCTTCTTGTTCAACCGTTTCTACCAACACATTATTGGTATTTGATATCAGTTCATTGTATTTAGAAGTGGATATATCAGAATTTAAAGATTGTTGTGAGAAATTTTTTATAAAAAAGATAAGTCTGTCAAATTTATCTTTTAGACTGAAAGGCACTTTTGATGTTAAATGCTCTTCTTTTTTCAAAATTTTTTTGTTTTCTTGGATTGTTACACCAATATAAGTAAAAGTATTTGATTTTATTTTATAAAGAATGTTAGAATGGTCATTAAAGTAAATGCCATAATAATTTGATTTAAGAATGTAGCCAATGCCTTTTAACGAAGAAATCGGAATAGAAAATGTTAAATAATCTAAGGTTGGTTTGGAAAACTTAGGGGATTTTCTAAGATTATTTACCATTCTAACAAATAAATGCATTTTCTTTACTTCTGGTGTTTTTTCGCTTGGCGGTACCTGTAAATTTATATCCAAACTTATCCCTGATTTATTTGTCTTTTCTTTAAAGTTACCACTTATAAAATCAGAGTTGAGTATTTGATCTAAGCTTGGTCTTTCCATTGGGTCAGTTGACAATATTCTATCAATCAGTTTCATAGCAGAAGGAGAAATGTCACAGTTTTCTGGATAAATGTAACTGTTCTTTTGAATCATTTTGTAAATTTCTTTCACTTCTTTCTTTTGAAAAGGAGGAGTGCCAATCAAAAGTGTGTAAATTATCACCCCACACGACCAAATATCTACCTCAAAAGAATGTCCATTTACTTTATCAAACAAAACCTCAGGGGCTATGTAATTTGGTGTACCGCACACAGTAGTTTTCTTTTGTCCTTCACCAATAATGGCTGCTAACCCAAAATCTCCTACTTTAATTTTTCCTTCCTTGATAAACAAATTTCCTAATTTTAAGTCTCTGTGCACAACATCACACTCCCCGTGCAAATATTTTAGAGCACTAACTATTTGCTTAGTAATCTTAATCACTTCTTCGTTGTTAAATTTCTTCTTTCTTTTTAGTACTACATCCAAACTACCAGATTCACAATATTCTAGAACCAAATAAGCAAAATTTTCATCCCGAAAACTTCTATACATTTTTACAACACTAGGATGGTTTAACTTTAAATGAATTTGGATCTCTGTCTCTAATTTCTCTTTAACCTTCTTAGATTTAAGGTCGTTAAGCTTGATAATCTTTAACGCAACCTTGTTTTTCGATCCAGACTCCTCTGCCAAAAAACACTGCGCAAATGCACCTCTACCCAATAAACTCTTCAGTGTGTAAGAAGTGTTGTCTGACTGGTCAATAATTTTACTTTCTAGTGGGATAAATAAGTCTATTTTTTTGGACATAAGGATATTTTAAAGAATAAAGATTTTTAAAAATATTTCTTTATTTTTTTTAAAACTAATGACATCATAATTATTATTTTTTAATTGGATGAGATTAATTTAAGAGTGTCAAGAAATACTAAATAAAATAAATGATCAGCAAAGATGAAGGATTCTAAAATGAAGTATAAAACAAATAAAAAAATAAATTATTTTTTTAAATAATTAATATTTAATTATTTTGTTACATTAAAGTAAGTAATTTTAACCATCAATTATATGTTTAAAAATAAGATATAAATTTACTTTTGCTTTGTATTAAAAATATTGTGGAATTTTAAAGTTCTTGAGTTGAGAAAAATATTAACATTCTTTTTTTGAAAAATTAAGAAAAATAGCACCGAAAAAATATATAAATATACTGTAGTTTTTGCAGAAAAATAATTTTATGTTAGTATTTTGAACGATAGTTCATTTGTGCAAAGTTTAAACTTTAAACAAATTTCAGCAACTGAATTAAATAAAAAATGATAATTTTTTAAGAGAATTAGAACATGGATTGTGTTTTATAAAAATGCATATGCTTATAAGTTAGTGTCATACCTGTCAGGTACAACCTTGTTGTGAACTAAAAAATTACCAATAAATAATTTATTTATACTGTTGTCTCTCTCCTTCCTCCATAAACGTATAATATTTTTAAAAATATTTAAAAATAATCTTCTTTCTAGAAAATAAAAAATATTATTTTAACGATAGTTAAAGAAAAGATTTTTTTCAAAAAAATGAATAAACACATTTTCTAAAAGAAGTAAAGCACAGGTAAAATAGAAAAAATATTATTTTTGTACAGTAGATATAATTATAAAGAAGTCTTACTTATAAATATATAAAAACAATGCTTTAGAAGTTTTAACTATATATTTAGAGATATGCTTAGATATTTTATATCTACTTGTCTTATTTTTACATTGATTATTTTTATATTCCTAAATTTGTAAATCATTCTTAAGATTTCGTAAACACCCTGCACGAATGGTTGAATCAATGAAACCTTGAATTTAAAACTTATAAAAATAATTATTATAACGACAGAGAAAACTTTAATGTTATATTATTTAAAGGCATTTAAATATATTTAAAAATGTAAGATTAAAATTTTTAATTGGATGCTTGTATTTAAATAAATTATAAGATATTTTCTAAATATAAATTTTATAGAAATCTTAAAAAAATAAGATATCAATTTATTGATGATTAATGTTAAATGTAGAAAAATATTAAGAGATTAGATCGCTGAGTTTTACTCTAATAAAAATATAAAAGGGATTTTTATATAACAAATATCGAATCAAAATATTTAAATTCTTATTTAAAGTCATAAAAGAGAGACGATAAACAGCACATTCAACTATAAGAATTAAATTTTATAGCATGATGCTTTACTCTTTAACTAAATGTAAATTGTGGCTAATTTTGATTGATAAATAATTATATGACAAAGTTTAGTATCTGAATTTTTACTCAAAAAAAAGGACGAACAAAAAACTAATCCTCTTTTCTTTTATAATTATTCTGAAAAATTAATTTCTAGTAATAAGATATGGTTATTTCTAATATTAACCTTTAAAGTAAATGACATGTTTTATGATATGTTTAAAAAATTATGTTTAAAAATTATTTAAAATATTTAGATAGATATTTAGTAAACTACTCGAAATGACCAGAGACATCAGCAATGTCTTTCTAGAAAAAAGAAAACATTTAAATAAATTATTTAAACTTAAAGAAAAGAGAGAGATAAGACAGATCAGAGAAGAGAAAATAACAAACAGCAGAACGCTTCTTAAAACATGCAGGATACTAGAGAAGAATGAACGAGCTATTCAGTCTAGAGTACAAGCGATAAATACAGGTGTTTTTAATAATTTTAAAGCTGATCGAGGGCGCGGGAAAATCAATGTTGGAACTTGGAGTATTTTTCAATGATTCGTATGTTGTTTAGATTGATTATATTTTGAAAATTGCATTATAACAAAAGTAATTAGATTAATTATTATTACAAAAATTTCAAGGAAACAAAAAATTAACCGAAAAAAACTCAAAAGCAGATTTTAAAATTCAATATATGACGGTTATTTTGACCGTTCTAATTTTTATCCTATTGCAAAATGTGTAAATATGCATTTAATAAAGTAAAGCTATTATTAAAAACGTATACTTTTTCACTAATTAAATATAAGATTAAAAATATTTTTTTGCTTCTAATCCTCTAAATTTGTAAATAATAATTTTATGTTCTGAATATGACCATATCTAATTAAATAGTACTTAAATTTTAAAATGTATATAAAATTCATTTTTATTTTGATAATCACTGTTTTTATTTGAGACATTTTGTCTTTTAATTTTGCTAATTTTAAAATCGCTTAAAATGTAAAGAAAAATTTGTCTCGGTTTACACAAAATGTCAAATAATCTATGGCAGAGTTCTATTTTATTATAAAATATTACAACTAACACGACAAATTTAACTTAAATTAAATAAGGTTTTGCAAAAACGATCTGTTAATTTACAAATCAAAAAACATTAAAGAACATAATACATTTTTTTGGGGGGGAAATTACGAAAGAAAAAAGTTTGATTTTTATAAATCGGAAAGGGTAAATTTTGACTATTCAAAAAAAGTTAACTTAAGAGCATATGATATAATATTAAACTATTAACTAATATAAATCATGAGAGACATTTATAAAAATTATCTAAATAACATAAAAAAGAATTATCAAAAAATAAAAAAAATACCTTTTTATCTTTTATTATTCTTTAACCAAAAAATAACCACTTTGTCTAATATTTTATTTTGTTTATTTCTTATAATTTAACCTCTCTTATTCGGCCTCTAGATCTGGCAATTTTTACTATTGGTAAATACCATTGCAGGAAAATAATTTTACTTTTTTCTGGATATTTTGTAGACAGATGTAAAAAGAAACTAAAAAATATAAATATTTAATTTCTAAGTTATTTCTTTAAATATGTTAAAGGATACATATACAAAGGTTTTGTTTTTCCGCCTTTGGAAGGATATAAGAAGTGGAAGACATAGTTCTGATAAATATGCACGGAATGCTCTATCCCATAGAAAATTTTTGTATAATATAAACATGAAGGAATTTTAGAATGGTTTGATAAGATCGGTCTATTTTCTAAAATAATTGTTGAAGATATTAAATGCCTAATTGATAGTTAGCTGTCACTAAATAATTTGACGCTAGCTTAGGATGGTTAAGAATAAGGAAAATGGTAAGAAAGTCATGTTGGGCTCTTTAAGGAAAAAAATTGAGATTTAACTATAATTTCTAGAATAATAATTAAAACCATGAAAAAATTAAAAATCAAAGTATATTTAAATTCATTTTTTATCAATTTTTTTTGTTCCTAGATATAAAAGTATATGTTTTGTTTTGTAAATTATTTCTCTAAAAGAATATCATATTTATGTAATTAAGGGATGTAAAAAAATTATCTTTTAATTGTTTTTCAAACAAAAAATTCGGTCATAAACAAGGATAATAATAATTACATAATTTCCTTTGAAAATTGTATTTTTGATTTAGTTATGAATTGAATTGGATAATTTATGTTGTATCATAAATGAGGGGTTTTACTTACTTCATTTAATGATTAAATGTAAAAAATTTCCTTTTTTATTCATTATCTTGATTTTCTCTTAATAAATGTGATTTGGTAACTTAAGATATTTTGTTTGATAATCTAAATATTGATTTTCTTATTTTGGGTCACACAAATTTTGCCAATGCTGACTCTAGTTTTGAATAAAATTAATGTTCTCGAATTTACAAATTATATTTATTATTTACATGATCATTCAATAATTTTATATTTTTTAAAAATGACAGAGAAGAAAACAAAAGGTCGTAAATATTAGCTTCTTTGCTACATGTTTTATATTTTTGGTTCCAATTTCTTCTCAAATTTATTATTGACCTTCATAAAAAACAGCCGTTTATTTTGCTTATTTTTTTCAATACTATATTATATGTTTTAACTCATCCTATGTTACATTTTCATTTCCCAGGTGTATTTTATCTTCATAAATGACAGAATTATTTGCTTTGCTGAGAACTCGTTCTTAAGATCTGAAGTTATATATTAAATTTAATATTCTATAAGATAAAACAGAATTATTTAATATTCTACCGATTTAAGTATAGAATTAATTTAAATTTTCACTACATATTCAAAAATAATTCTAATGCTTTATCAGGGGGATTTTATGAAAATTAGTTTTAAAATTATACTTTTGTATAAATTCTGTATGCCGAGAATCCTATATCAGTTTTAAGAATAGAACATAATGAGATCCTCTGTTATTGTATAAGAATTGTTTTAAGTTGCTCTAAAATATTGTTTATTGAAAAAAAAAATATGATTTATTTAAATCTCCTCAAATATTTTTTTTGTAAATTAAAAGCTAATTAAATAATTTAGTTCCTAATTTTTTTAATCCTTAGAGGTTGAGGAGGAAATGATACAGGTACGATTTTTTGTCACAACATGATTAATGGAAGAAGACTAACATAAAAACAATTAGGCAAAATAACATTTTTAGTATTGGCAGTAGATTTTATAAATTTTTTTCTAATATTAATTCTTCATTACAAAAAGAACATATTTAATTATATTTGTGAGTTTAAAATACATTTATAATTACTCTCATTTTCTTCATATTAAATGCGGTAGATTCATATAACTCATCTACGCTCACTATTCTCAAATAAATGTTCTTTTGAATAAGTAATTTTAACATTTTAAAATTTTTTTACGAAAAAAATAGTTGCCCAGTTTGCTTTATTTGATCAAAAACATTTACTGTCTCTTTTATGGAATAATCCCCCAAATTCACTACACTGTGTGATAACTAATAAGAACAGAGTTCTAAAAAACTGCAGCATTTTGAATTGAAATGTTTTCTATCTAATTGTCATAACTTTACAAAAGGTACTTTTTAATATTTAATATAGATTAATTTCATAAATAATATTACACTTTGAAACAGAAAATGAATCTTTAAGTGTTGTTTTCATTTTATTAGAAATATTTTTAACAACACAAAGTGGTTTTATAGTTCTTTTTAGAATAATCTCTAAATGGACATCTTGATCAATTTGTTAGTCAAAAAAATTTTATTTATTTGCATTTAAATATAAAATTTTTCCGAGTACCCCTCATGAAAAGAAAATTTACTTTTAATATTTCAATTATCATGACATCGATATTAATTGCCATCCCTCTTGTAGTTATTTTAGCAAGACGATTTTCTCTTAAAAACAAGATTACAGTAGAAGATCCAGTACAAAATGAATTAGAAACAAAATTAGCTCAATTATTGACGGAGTTGAAAAATAAAAGGATGTATGAAAAAGTGGACGATATAGTCACATATTTAGAAAAAAATAATCCAAGTTCAAGTTTCTCAGAGAGCGAAGATATTAAACTGCCTTTTATTATAAATTTCTGTTCCGAGGATATAGTAGTTTCATCAAAATTTTTAGGAGAAAAAATGATTGATTATTTGAGAGAAATAAAGGCTATTACTGAGGATAACAAATGGGCAAATATTTCATCAATGCAGATGGATGGTTTCGATACAAAAATTAGTTATACAACATGTGTAGCTGGTATCATTGTTCATTTAAATATATTTGACAAAGATCAAATTAAAGCACGTTGTTCTACCCCCAAAGAACTTTTTGATTATTACTGCACCTTGTTTGAGCATACATTAAGTCTTTTAACTAAATTTGAAGGTGATTTAATTATAGTTAATGATAATATATTTGATAAATTATCGGCTGATATAATTGACAAGTTTGATATAAAATATGATGAAGATAAAATAGGATTGGGAATGCAAAATATGTTTTACAATGTTATTTTAAATTATCATAGTTCAGATTTGGTGACAATAGCTTATTCCTCTAGTTAATTAAAAGATTAATTTATTCTTTCTAAAATTTTAATTATTTAAAATAGCTATGTATCTCAAGGACACATTTATTCTTTAAACAATTTTGGGAAAAGAAAATAATAGAACTGTTTATTTAAATTTGTTTTTGGTTTATAAACCTTTACAATATCGATTATTCAAAGAGAGACAATAAAATATATGTGGTTATCTAATGTCATCAAAATTTTCTAGTTATTACGTCATAAAGAAGAGATAAGTTCGTTACAAGTGCTGTTCAGGAACATGTCTAAGACTTTTATATAAAAATACAATTTTATTATTTTTTACATTAAAAATACGAGAGCTATAATGTTGTAATTATTCAAACATGTAAATTTCATCTATAATTTATACTAAAGATTTTAATTTAATATTCTTACTCATGTTTTTGAAAATTTTTTATTTAAATAATATATCTTCAATTCTGGATGTGTATAATTATAAACCGGGGAATAAAAATATTGATTCAAATAACGCTTTATTTCTCATTTTAAAGAGTATTTAAAAATTAAAAAGCAACAAAATAGAATTGCTTAAATATTATGATTTATGAGTCTTACATTACTTATCTATTTCATTTTATAGGAATATTAGAATTAGAAAGTTTATAAACTAACAAGATTTAAAGTGAAATTTTACTAATTTCTTTAAACTTGATTCTTTAAAAGACATAAATAATTTTTATTAAGTATTTCTTAATTACCTTATTCCGAATTCAAAATCTAATTAGTAAATTTATAGGTTTATTTTCTCCATTTAACGTTTCCTTTCTTTTTTTGGTTCGATTTTTTTTTGTTGCCTAGGGATGGGAAATCTATACGAAGATCTTTTCGCTATACCTTCTTTATAAGAATATTTATACCTAGTCGACGGAAACACACGGTAAAATTTGTTTCCCATACTTGAGTATAGCTCAAGATACTGCTAGCCTTTTACCCGCTAAAACCCATCCCGTGCACTCTATTGACTGCCTAAGTCTATCCTGATGATGTCACTGCATGATGAGTTTCCTAAAAAAGGTACGAGTTCGTATTCTTAAATAAAACAAAATTTAAATAAAACAAAAAAATATGGTAAGTGTTTTTAGCCGAAAGAACATACTTATGTTTTGAAGAACGTAAAAGGATTTTGAAGAGAGATTAATTAAAATATCTTTGTCTTGGTTGTTTTTTTCTACTCTAGGCTGTATGGGGTAAAAACTTATAATAAATAAATATTTGTATTATTGTTAAGGATTACAAGTAGAGTATGTAAAATTAAATAAAATAAGGGTAAGTAAAATCCTAAAAGATACTCGGTTTTTAGAAGGGATATAAGTATCATAAAAGTTGTTTTTATATAGAAGTCCAATATATTTTTTTTTAAAAACATGTGTTTGTTTAAATTTAATTTACTTGTTTTAATTGTAAATAATGATTGCTTCGAAGATTAAATTCAACGATGAGAGATAGAATTTTTCTTCTTTTTACAATAAATTTTATTTTTTTATTGATGGGTCGAATAAAAATTAAGCATTAATATTAGAATAAAAATAACAGTAAACCTAGAAATTAAGGATAAAACCATATTATGGGTCTTTTTTATTTCTATTTCAAAATTAGTAGAAGAAAAACCTTAATTAAATTTTAAAATCACAGTATCGTTAAAAAATGATTTTATCTTCAATTCCCAAGAAATAAATTGTAACTTTGTGTAAAAACAATAAATTTGGTTAAAAAAATGTTTACCTAAACATATGGCAGATATCTAAAATATTTTTAACCGAATGTTTCTAATTTGGTTACAAAAGATCATCCTTTCATTATTTTCAAATGTCAACACACTTTTTACTTCAATCTCTTTCTTGCACAATAAAATGACATTAAAATCGAAAATGTCTATTGAGCTCCACATAATTTTATAGATGGTTTTGACCATTACGCTTATTTATTTAATTTTGATTTGATCAAAAAAAGATTAAATTTTTGCAAACATTTTGTTTTTGCTAAGAAGAAATGTACGCTGCCTATCACAAATTAATTGAAGAGAATAAATATTTATAGAATTCATTTCTCTAAAAGTTAAAACGTTTCTATTTTTATAAAGTACACTGTCTAAAAAAAGAAAAATTGAAGGTTTAATATTTTTAGTTCTAAATAGATAGAAAATAACATATTTTTTAGAATAAAAAACAAAGAAAGTCAAAAAAATGTTTTTTAAAAATATCTAACAATTGATATAAAATTTAAATATGATAACAACTTTATTTCTATTCTGAAAAATAGTTTTGATCATTAATTACATTTTTAAATATCAAAAAAAAGGGAACTTTTTTAATTGAATGATTCTAATTCGATATATTCTTGAAATTATATAAACCAATATTGTTGTAAGACTTTTATTTAGTAAGATATTCAACCTATTGATTACTTTTTTTAATAAATAGTTTCTTGGATGGTTTCTTTACTTTCCAGCAAAGATTAATAAAAAAATCTTTGAAAATAAATATGTTTAATTACTAATATTCATTAAATTATTATCTTACATATATAATATAATAAATTTGAGGGTGTTTATTATTGACTAATAATGTGATATTAATATTAAAAATTATGATTATTTCTTTATTAAATAAATTTTTATTGTTTGAGAGAACATTTATGTTTAAAATTAAGTTAACTCAGTAAAGCTTAGTTAAATACTAAATTAAATTTTTAAGAGAGTGAATAAATCATAAATTGTCAATTTATTTATTTTTATTCTTAAAATAGAATTATAAAAACAAGGATTTAAACTCTTCTTCTTTAAAATATAAATTTTGATGCTTAAAATATCTAAAATTTCAGTATAAAATTAAATTTGAAATTCTGCAAATAAATTGTGATTAATTTTATAATCATAATTACTTTTTCACTATTGTTTAACAATATAAACAATAAAAAATATAATATCATAAAAAGAGTAGATATTTAAAATATTAAATTTTCTCTCAAATCGTACAAACCAATTTAATTAATTGATAAATTAATTGATCAATAAAGAAATTAAATCAAAAAAAANNTATGATTCTATTAACATACTTAATATTTCTAATATTTACAAACACAGTTTATCTAATGAGTTTAGATCCAAGTATACAGATCGAAAATGATACAAATGAACCAATCAATGATGCTAACTTATCTCAACAACAAAGATTAATCGATGTAACTAATCTTTTAGACAAAAGAAAGACAAGTATTTTAGGTTCGCTTAAGAAATTAAGAATTTTTACTTTATGTTTTATGAGTATTTTGATTGTTTTTGTTCTGATTGTGTTATGTATTAAGTTTTCTTTAAGAAATAATTAAAAATAAAATTTTGTAATATAACAATTGCTAAGTAAATTTTGTAAATGTTATTTTATTTAAAATAAAAAGTATTTTTCTTTCTTATGGTTTGTTTAAAAAATAACTAAGCTTTGTAATTAATTGTGTTATATTTATTTTAATAACACAATTTATTTTTAAAGTACATTTTTTTGCTTAAGGATGGGTTTTAATGTAAAATGATAAAAATATTAATTTTACTTCTATTAAATATTTTAATATATTAAATTAAGATAAAGTAAATGTTGTATAGAATTCATTTCTATTAATATTGTTTTACAAAAGTAATATAAATAAATCTTATTTTAGAAATATATAATTATCTAAGATTCATTTATAAAATTTTACTTTCATCTATTCACCAGTATTGTGTTAGAATTATATATATAAAATGTACGATTTTATTATTGATTGCCTAAGCCTACCTTATCTTTTGATATTCGATTAAAAACTCTATCTTACCTCTTAATCCGATAATATATTTTGTATACCCAATCTTAAACATTGTTTTTGATAAATTAATTTATACCTTTCTTTTATTGTATAGTTACAACTATAAGCCAAATATAAAATTATTTTCTTTAAAAACAAATTAATATTTTTTCAAGAGGTCCTATAATTGATCTTTTTTACATTAAAATTATTGTTTAATTCTTTATATCCTAAATTTTTATGTCATTTTTAATTTTAAATATTAAATGTACAATTTTTTTATAAAATCATAATTTAATATTTAAAATCATAATTCAATATTTAAAATCATAATTTATTTAAAATTTGTATAAATCACATGAAAGAAGAGCACATTCTACAAATACTAATATACTGCCAATACTGCAGAACAACCACAAAACCAAAATACTTTCTTGGTGATTGTTCACATTTACTTTGTGAAAATTGTTTATCAAACTTCGATTACTGTAAAATATGTAAAGATTCAACAAATTTTGTTTTGGTAGAAAAAGAAACCAAGAAAAAAATTTTAAAAAATCCGAGTGAGAATTTTAATGATTCTTTTAAGTTTACACTTTTTCAGTTGAACAGTGCTGTAAATTTAGTTTATCATTATAAAGAACAAATAGAAATTTATAAAAAGTTGTTAAAGAAAGCTAAGAATGAATTAGAATTAAGTAAAAAAAGCAGAAAAATAGTTGAGGAATCGAATGAGAATAGTTTTGTTAATAATCGAATTAACCAAATTTATAAGAGAGGAAGGTTGAATAGTGTGTTGAGTGATAAGAATCGGGGGAAAAGTAATAATAAGTTGAATTCGTCGGTTACCAGTGCATCAAGGATTACTTTGGAAAGAAACAAAAGATCATTTAGGAAAAAATATTAAGTCAATAAATTAATTATTTATTAGAAAGTAATATAAAATTTTTTATTCGCATTGATATTTTTTTGGGGGTTTATTAAAAGTTATATAATATTTAAGGATGTGTTTACAGATTTAAATATTTGATTCGAACGTAAATATTCGTAAATTTATGTAATTATATATGTGTGTTTAAGATTATTATTACTTCTAATTAGCATATAGATTATTTGATTTAACATTTTCAATTTTGTGTATTTTTATTTCTTTAGAAGAGAGGCTCGTACTAAGATATATCTTGGATCTTATATATTATTTAAATACTAATTCGGCATAAAAATATGATTTACTTGTTTCTAAATAAAAAGCTTCAGCTTAAAAAACTTAAAGTTATTCATCTGCTAAACCTACCCTTTGTGCTCTACTAACTTCCTAAGCTTACCTTACCTTTCAGGCTTTAGTTTCAGAGAAGATCAAACAGGGCCTAAGCCTTAAAGATATAATACAACAAGATAAAATTTGACAAAACAGCTTAAAAAATATATTTTAATGTTTCTGTTTAAACCAAATTATTCTTTTACTATTTGTAAGAAATTTTAATACTTTTATAAAAGCATTCCATAATCCAAAACGATTTCATTTACCATAAATTTTAGTGCAAAGTCTAAAATAACTCTAAAGTTTGTATAAAATAATTAAAAAAAATTCAATTCTACTCAAAAAAAGCTTTAAAAAATCATTTGTTTTTTGAATAATCTAAAATAATCTCATTTATATTTTTTGTTTTTAATATACGAATAAATATTCATTAAAAAGAAAATGACATTTTCAATAAATACATTTCTAATTATTTTAAAAATTTACTTTGAAGTTTTTGGTTGAATTTAGACAAGAAATGTTTTTTAATTTTTATTTTTTTCCAGCATATGTCTAATGCTAGTTTAAAAATACAAGATTTATTTATTTAAGCTCTTAAAACCCCAATACTTATTGCAAATTCTTACGAATGTAATAATTTAAAATAAACAATACTTGTGAATGTTTGAATACTACCGATTCAAAAAATATTGTTTTCTTATTTCTTTAGGTAAATGGAGATACTTGAGGACAAGTGATTTCAATATTTGACCAGCTTAGAATTTTATAAATTTTATATATGTTTCCTAGTCTGTTAAATAATTACGATTATGTAAACCATAAATTTTAACTATTAACGTGACGTTTTTGCAGGATTGATTAGCCATAATATTTACTATTAAAGAAAAGTTCCTACGTTCGTTTTGTTTCTAAATGTCAGAAATATATATTTTTATTTTATACTCTTTTGTTTAGATCTAAAACATAACAGAACTTGAAATCAAAATCGTTTCTAAATATACTCTGTTAGCAATAATAAACACAATCACATTTTATGCGTTCATTGAGATTGATTTCAGGTTTTTAAATAAGCTGAAATACTTTTTTGTTAATTTTAATTACCTACTATCGCATTAATGTTTGATTTGCAATCTTTTAATAAAATTGATGGAACATATTATATCAAGGAACAAAAAAGACCGCCAAATGTTTCTGACAAATAAAAGTATAAATACTTAGCGGAACAAATGGATATGGAGTTCAATAAACAGTCATTCAAAAATCATTTTGTAAAAAGTATTTATTTAAATTATAAAACATTTAAATTGGTACTTAAGAGATACCATAAAAATTAAAAATAATATTAATTGTGCGTGTCGGAGTCCATTAATGAGTTGCGCTTTGTAATAAAATTACAATAAATATTTTTACAAAGTGTTTTGTTTATTATTTTTTTATTTCCTTTGATTGCATGTTTCTAAAAGGGTAATTAATTTTATAGAATAAAATATTTATTCTATAAAATATAGAAATGAAAGTGAGAATGAAAAGTTATTAGTATAAATGCAAAATATATAATTTGAAATATAATTTGAAGGAAATTTTTTTAAAAAAGCATCAAAATAAACATACACGACCTTTTAATTATATTAATATTTTTATTATGTTGTATTCCGGCTTCAAGGCAAATTAACATAACCCACAATTTCTAACTGATATGATAATTTAATGTTGGATGGTCCATTTTATAAAGTAATACTTTATCTTTGTTTGTTTGATATCACAATAATAATTTTTTATTTTATAATTTGATTAAATAGTAAAAAATAAAAATTCACAATAAGAAGAATTATTTTTATTTAGTAATTAATTAGAATTTTTTTGATTAGAATACTTAATCTAAAATAATTTTTTTGAATGCTTTAATTAGACTTTTTTTAAAAAGGTAATGTTTATATATGTGGTAATATACCACACACTAAATCAGAAAAAAGAAGTGACTGGCTAAATAAAAGTATTTAAACAGATTAAATAAATTATCATGTCCTTATTTCAAAATACTAAAAATAATTTTTAAACAAATAAAAAACAAAGTCTTAAAACAGTGTCTTCGTTAGTTCAGAAGTACCTGACTTTAGGTATAAGACCACGATGATATGACTATAAAAAAAATATTTTTATTTTAAAATTTAAATCAAAATTTAAAGAGATTCCTTTTCTCATAAATTTATAAATATTTACTTATAAAATAAATTATATATTTTTGTAATAAAAATTAATAATATTTTAAAAAATAACCAATAAAATTATAATATTTTTATAAAAATAAAAAGGAGAAATCCTTTATTTAAACAAATTAATCATTTTTTATGAAATAAGTACCTGTTTATTTTACTAAAAAATAAATATTTGCTTAAAAAACATTTTTAATATAAGAAAAATTCACTCAAAAATAAATTAATTTAAGTTATTTTATATTTTATTAAACAAATCTATCTACAAAATAAAAAATCAAAAAATGATTCTACCAATAAAAATAAAAGAAAAATTCATTCACCCATGTCAGCCAAAAAGAAAAAACCGCTCCTATGCATAAATCATAAACTAACAAAACCAAAGCTTAAAAAGCAATTACTGCCAAACGAATACCAGAATAACAAAAGGAGAGAGTTCCGAGCAAAATTTTTGAAGATAATTGAGAAAAGAGAGAAAGAGAGGAACAAACACAAGTATTTTAGCAGTGTTATTAGTGATAACCAACCAGAATCTTCTTTTAATGATCCTTCAGAACAGATTATCATTGTCCCTAGGATGTGCGATCCTGTTTATACTATCAATCCATTAACAAGTATTGTTTATGAGTCTAATACTAATAAATCAGTAAAGTGGTATGTTAGACTGTGGAGAAAAGTCAAATGTTGTTGAGTAAATGTATAATTTATTAAAAAACATTATTAAAAATATTTAATATCTTATAAAATATTATTAAAATAAAATTAAAGAATTAAATTTTTATGAGATAAATAATATTTAAATAGAATTAAAATAATATTAAAAAAAATAAAATAATATTTAAAAAAATAAATAATAAAATTAAATAATTAAAAAAAAGTAATTAATAATAAATTTTTTTATCACAATATTAATTTTATAAAAAAATACTTCACCCATGCCACTAAAACTAAACTCAAAAGAACTAAAATCAAAATTTATAAAATACTTCACAGATAAAAATCACACAGAAGTGCCATCCTCATCAGTCGTTCCATTAAACGATCCATCCCTCTTATTTGTAAACAGTGGCATGGTCCAATTTAAAAACAATTTGCTCGGAATCAAAAACGACTTTTCCAACCTAAAAAAAGCTACGTCGTCACAAAGGTGTATCAGAGCAGGTGGCAAACACAATGACTTAGAAGATGTTGGCAAGGACACTTATCATCACACTTTTTTTGAAATGTTAGGTAATTGGTCGTTTGGTGATTATTTCAAAGAACAAGCTATTTTCTTTGCATACGATTTTTTGGTAAATGTTTTAAAACTTAACAAAGATCAGATTTATGTTACTTATTTTTCGGATAACAAAGTTGACCTACCAGAAGACAAAGAAACATTTTGTATTTGGCAAAAATATTTGCCAACTACAAAAATAATCAAAGGAAGTTTTAGAGATAATTTTTGGGAGATGGCAGAAACAGGGCCATGCGGTCCATGCACTGAGATTCATTACGACAGGATTGGTAATAGAGATGCCAGTCAGTTGGTAAATAAAGATGATCCAAATGTTTTGGAGATCTGGAATGTTGTTTTTATGGAATATAACAGAACCAAAGATTCATTTTTAAAATTGAACAAACAGTGCGTGGACACAGGAATTGGTTTTGAAAGATTGCTTTCTATTGTTAACGAAGTTAACTCAAATTACTTAACAGATTTGTTTACACCACTCTTTAAACTAATAGAATCACAAATTAACATCGAATACAAAGATACTTTAAACCAAACTGACACTGTGTTTAGAATTTTGGCAGATCATTCTAGGACAATAGCAGTATGTTTACATGATAAAGTAAATTATTCTAACGAAGGAAGAGGTTATGTTTTAAGACGTATTACAAGAAGAGCGTTAAGGTTTGCTACAGAGGTTCTGAATTTAAAAGAGAATTTTTTGAGTGAGCTTGTTAGCTTAGCAGGAAATTTGTTAGAATTAAAGATTGATGTTACAAAAGTAAAAGAGGAAGAAATTTTGTTTAGCAAAACATTAAAAAGAGGCACACAATTGTTTTATAAAATGATCCAAAACGAAGAAATAAAAAATAAAAAAGAAATTTCAGGCAAAGATGCATTTATTCTTTACGATACTTATGGTTTTCCTTTAGATCTAACAAGAATCTTAGCACAAGAGAATGGATTAGTTATTAATGAAGAAGAATTTGAGAATGAAAAAGAATTGGCTAAAGAGAGAAGTAAATTAATCAAAGAAATTGTTTTACCACAAGAATTTTTGGTAGATGACAGTTTTAAATACACTACAAATAAAATCAAAGCTAATTTACTTTATTATTCTGAAGGTATGTGTGTTTTTGATAAAACTTGTTTTTATGCTGAATTAGGAGGACAGGTAGGAGACACAGGTAAAATTATATTTTTAGAAGATTCTTCTTTGTTAAATGAAAATGGCACAAATCAAAATGAAAAGGAAATAGGTGTATTTGAAGTAACTAACACAAAATTAATCAACAAAACAGTTGTTCATTTTGGTAACCTTACAGGCAAAATTTCTAATAAAGGAATATTATCTTACAACACAGAAAGAAGAGAAAAAATAAAAAAGAATCACACAGCCACTCATTTACTAAATTACTTCTTAAGAAAGAATATTTGTAATACAATTAAGCAGAAAGGAAGTTTAGTAAGTGATGACAAACTAAGATTTGATTTTGAATTTAATAGAAGTTTGTCAGATGAAGAGATAAATAATTTAGAAAAAAGTGTTAACTTAGTAATTAAAGCTAAAAAAGAGGTTATCACTCATCAAATTAATTTTTCAGAAATAAATAAAGAAGAAATTATTACCTTGGAAGGAGAACAATATCCTTCCAAAGTAAGAAATGTTTGTATAAACAATATTCAAGAATTGTGTGGTGGTACTCATGTGTCTAATACTGAAGAAATAGAAGTGTTTAAAATATTTTATGAAGGTAGTATTTCTACCAATACAAGAAGAATAGTGGCTAAGACAGGAGAAGAAGCTTTAAAAGATTTTTCACTTTTACAAAGAAAAGAGAAAGAAAAAGAAGAAAAAATTAAAATTAAAAATGAATTAAGTAAATTTAAACAAGAATTAACTAAAGAAATAAAAGAATTAGAATTAATTTTGATAAGTCATTCTGTTCTACCAAATGATAAATCATTCTTTTACGAAAGTAAATTAAATTTACAAAAAGATTCTCAGAAACATTTGAGTAAATTAATACAACTTTATAAGAAGTATAATATTAAAGGATTGGTTTATTATTATGATGGTAGTAAAGTATTCTTCAATGGGTATAAGTTTGATTGTAATGAATTTAGAAGTATTTGTGATGAAGTATTCTTTAAAGAAGTAAATGATTGTTTTATTGGGTATTGTACTACAAATATAACTGATTTTAATGAATGGATTAACAAAAAAAGGTAATTAAATTACTTAATTAATTTTTAATGTAAAATAAAAATAATAGTAAAAGTAATATTTTTTTATACTTTTATGTTTAATTTTATTATGAATTATTCATTACTTTTTGAAAATTAATTGTTAATTCTCTCTTATTATATTCTAATCCTTTATCTTGTAACAATAATATTACTTGTTCTAATGCTTGTGATCTTAATTCTTGTAATCTAAAATAACTTAAACTATTATTATTAATCTTATAAAATAATTTGATCACTGCTTTGTCTTCTTTTTCATAATCACTTATACCAATAGTCACTGAACTGTCATATCCTTCTGACTTATGGTCATGTAAAAAATTACTAAATTCTTGTTTTAATTTTTCTAATTTATAAAAATCAAAACGTCTTTCTAACCTTAAAATAATCACAGTAGAAATGTAATTAGATTTGTGATAATTTAATATTACTTGTTCTTTTAGCAATGTATTATAAAAATATACTATTTTATTATCAAAGGTAGTAAGTGTTGTGGTAAGTGCATTAATTTGTTTTACTGTACAAATTATATCTTTTTTGTTTATATTTACACTTATTAAGTCACCTACGTCATAAGGATGTATAAAAATGATATTTAAAACTGACTCAAATAATTCAGTGGCAAAGCATTGTAAAAGAGAAGCTAATGAGAAAAATGTGTATAAAAATGAAACAATGTCTTTATCTTCTACTTTAAATCCACAGTATAAACAAAGAAAAGAAAAAACAAGTATTAGGATTATTAAGAAATTATGAGATGATTTTAAAACTGCGTACCTAGAATTAAAATTATTTTGTATGTTTAATTTTTTCTTGTACAAATATTTTAATAAATGATGAAAATCTTCTACATTGATTGATTCTGTTAAATTAAATCTTTTTCTTAATTTATCAAAGAATATTCTTGGTAAAGAAGTAAAAAA
>JADGIL010008411.1:26083-38390 GCA_020352625.1 Cactoblastis cactorum | reverse complement strand
CTGTTTGTATTGTTATAAGATTCAACTGGCATATCTTCTGTATCTGTGTCATCATTTTCATCTTCTCTATAAAAATTAGGTTCAGAAATGGTTGACATTTTTTCTTCATTTTCTATAAAAATAATCTCATTTGGTTCTTCTAACCTGGCATACTCATTTTCTCCTAATTCTACTAATTGTTCACTCCTTAAAAATACAAAATTAGGATTATTTTGACAAAAATCAATAAAAGTTTTATAAGCAACATGTTTTATAACAAGGTCATTATTTTGTATATCAGTTAAAGAGTAAAAGAAAAAATCTTTGTTAAAATATTTGTGTAATTTTAATTTGGTGTAATGAGAAATATTTTCACTTTCAAAATATGCATAATCATTCTTTAAACAGCCAAGATGACTATTTATTTTTCTAAACACTCTTCTTTTGCTTGATCTTCTGTTTAATCCGCTGAAAATTTTTAAAAATCCTTCTAAAAAAATACAGTCTATCATATTGTTAATACAATTTCTATCTATCAAATCACTTGACAGTTGCTTAAAAAGAATTTTTAACAAAGCTAAAAGAAGGATTGTTAAAAAAATAACACAAATTAACTGTAAAAATGAAATATCAAAAATGTAAAAATTAATGTCATTAATAAGCATAAAAGAAACAAAGATTACAATTGTAAATGCCAAATGAAAAGAAATGGTATTTAAGTTGGTTAATAAAATGTAAAGAGTTTCATATTTTCTTGATAAAGTATCTGTCACAAAAAATATTATTGATTCTAAGATTATAGTTGAGAAATATGCCCAGAATGCAAAAAATAAAACTTTTTTTCTGTTAAAGAATATTTTATGAGAGGAGGTAAAATATACAAAATTTTGCCTGTCAAAGATGTTTGTTGTGTAAAATGAAATGGTTTTGTCATCTAAAAACAAAGCAAAAAACAGTAAAAAAAGAAGAACTAAAAGTTTGTAAGAAATACATTCTTTTAAAAAAGAACAGATTTTTGACTTATGCTTGTATTTGTAATGACCTGGATTGTGCATGGATCTGAGGCTTACATCTTCTACTTCGCTTTTCTCCATTTCCTCTCCACTTTTCTGATCAGTTACATCTGTATTCTCTCCAATCACGATTTTTTCATCTTTGGATTGCATAAATTAAGAATATTTTCTTTTAAAAATAAAAATTAACCAATAAAAAAACCAGAAAAAAATACTTTAATATTCTCCTGATGAATCAAAATTCTCTCCTTTTTCTAAGTTGTAATACATTTTTACGATCTGAGAAGAATTTGTAGAAGAATCAACATTTTTATCTTCTCTTTCTCGAATAAATCTAGGAAATCTTAAAGACAGTCCACTCCCTAGAGATGAGCTTCCAGCGGTGTACACTGGAGAGGAAGAAAGCCCTGCAGCCTCTACTTCCCATATTTCTTCGGGTTCGATCCATACATCGGGTTGTGTTCCTTCCTTAAAAATCAAATCTATTGGAGATTCTATGATTTTTTGACTGAATTTGTTGTAAAAAAATAAAAGTTTTTCGTCATTAAACCCTGTTCCTAATTTACATACAGTTTCAAATTTACCTAATTCATCATTAAAACACCCCATCAGAAATCCTCCATAATTACCAGTCCGTTTTCCCTTTCCATAATAACATCCTAAAACAATCAAATCAAAAGAATCAGCCATCCCCGTCAGATAATCTTTTTTTAGTTTTATCCAATTATAACACCTTCTAGAAGGGGTATATTCGGAATTCTCTTGTAAATTCTTTATCATTATTCCTTCACAATTATCCACGATAGATTTATTAAAAAAAGGATCAATTTCTTCGACAGTGTTACATTCTATTTTCTTTACAAACATAAATTTTCCTTCTATTTCTTTGAAATTTTCTGTTAAAATTTTTCTTCTTTCTTCCAACTGCTTTTCTATTAAGGACTCTTTAAAAAATAAAACATCAAATGTAAAAACACACACAGCTATTTTAATATCTTTAAGCGAAACATTTTTTCTTTTTCTGGTTGTTAATGTTTGAAAGGAAAGAATTTTTTTAGATTCTAAATCATAAGCTACTATTTCTCCATCTAAAATAAAGTCGCAATCATCTTTACATATATTTTTTATGTTTTCGCAGAGATCGGGGTATTTTTCAGTCAGGTCTTCTGAATTTCTTGAATAAATTTTGTAATTTTCTCCTTTTTTATGAATTTGTGCTCTTTCTCCATCATACTTGTATTCACAGGTAAAAGAAGTTCCTTTAATTCTATTCATAGCAGATGTAATATTCTTACTTGGTTGTGCCAACATTGGTTTTATTGGTATTCCTGGTTGTATTCCCACTTTTCTTAATGAATCGATTCCCTCAGTGATTAATTTTGGGACTATAAATTCAAAAACTGGCCTACAATTGTAAGCATACTTAATCACATCAATAGAATCTTGTGAGTAAAATGTCAGTCCTAAACTTATTAACACTGTTTTTAGTGCCAATCCAATTTTTAATTTTCCTTCTAAAATTCTTACCAAATACTTTGTTTCTTCTTTTTCTGTGTTAGAAATCAAAGAAAGAATTATTCTTTGTTTGGTTTGTTGAGATTTATTTCCAATCTCATAAGCTATTTTTTTAATATCTTCGTGCACTTGTATGATAGAAAGATCTTTCTTTTTAAAAAAACTTAGCTGGTTGGCTCTGTATTTTGCTGCTATAACCCCGTAATCTCCTGTTTTTCTATGTTCTTCTTTTATTAATTTAACAGATCTGTTAGTAAATTCAGAAATTACTTTTATTAGAATTGTTTCGCCAATACCTAATTCTACATTGTAATGTTCAGGTAAAAATCTACCTAAACATAAATAACATGCTGAGATCATCCATTCTGGGGAATAATCTTTTAGTGTTTTGAAGTAATTGGATAATATTTCCTGTATTTCTAATCTTTTCTTGGTTTGAGAAATTTCTTCTAATGTATTACATAAAGTTTTGAATAATACAGTTTTTTGTTCCTTCATTTTTAATTTAAAAATTATTTTAATTTAAAAAAATAATATTTTTATAATTTAATAATTAAATTAAAAAGAAATTTTTTATAAAAATATTGATAAATTAATTATGCACATTACATACATTGTTAATGTATAACTAATAAACTTAGTTATTTTGACTGTAAGGTTAATTTTTATTTTTTGCTCCTTTAAGGTAAAAACTAAATCTCTGCACACAAGATTTAAAAGAAAGATTAAATTTTTTCATTATTTTGGTACTTGATTTATGTTCATTATATATAAAACAAAATACTATTTTTATGCTGCTTGTATTGAAATTTATTATATTAAAATACCATTCTAAGTAACTTCTTTTTACGCATCCAGGATTTATGTAAAATAAAATGTTTGTGGATTTATTTTTATTTTTTTTTTCTAATTTGATTAAATAGTAAAATCATAAAAATAATCATCAGAAATCATTTAATGAAATTGCTAAAATCTTATTTCAGGTCTAAATTAATTTTTTCCTCGGTAAAAAATTTATTTCTTCAATTTTTTAAACTAGATCTTATTTTAACTTCACATAAAAAATTCTATTTATAGACTTATAATTTGATAGATGTAAATTATTTATATAATGAATATTACATTATGTGATTGGTAAGCTTTGAGCCGAAATATTCTTATATGAGGAGGATTAATAATTTACACATTATAATGATATCACAGCAGTTTTAATTAAAAAACTGGAAAGATATTGTCTAACATGTTATAAAAATCAAATTCAAGTAGTTTGGTGAAGGAATAATATATAATCTTTTTATTAAAATTTTCTCTCAAAAAATAAGATGGATCTTGAAAACAAGAGTTCAAACCAAATAATGATCATATGATTGTGATACTATAAATTAAATAAATATTAATTACTAAACTGTTGATCAAATTTATTTTTTATTTAAACCATGATGATATATTAAATCAGAATTTTTTATAAAACCATTGTTTAAGTTATTGTTTATAACAATGTAAAAAACCCCTCTTTACTCACAGAAGTTTTTTTTATAAATAACTTTTGAATCATTTATAAAATTAGGATTTTTAATGTTTTGTAATAAAATTTTTTATTTGATGAAAGTAAAGAATTTGTTTTTAAAATGTATAGATTTAAAATCTTTTAAATTTAAACACTTTACATGTTGAAGGTATTTAAATTACCATGTTAATGACCATGATATAAATTTGTATTTTGTTTAAAAGCAAATTTATATTATGGTCAATTTTAGTAACGCGTAGTTAATATTGGTCAACTAACTGAGGTTTATAAATTGAGATTTTAGATTTGGTTTGGGTGTGACATAAAAGAAAAGATGGTTTTGCAACAAAAAATAACACAGAAGAGGAAAAATAGGTCGCATGTTTTCAAAAGTGTGGAAATTCAACAGCATTTTTCAAATTTCTATGGTATTTTTTCAGAGTTTAAAAAAGATTTGATTACATTTTCTTCTACCAGTTAATTAACTCAACTTTAAAAGTAACAGTACTTGGAATATATCACTAGAAAATGCTCAAATGTAATTTAAATGAAAGGGATGTGTTTATCAATATCATAGAATCTATTGTTATATTCTTATATTAAGGAATCTAAAATAGTTTATAGACTAAAAAAATAAGTTTTTTACAATTATTTTTTATAAAAATTTTCAGGAACTTAGAAAAACAGCAACCCGGTATTTCTGAGTGAAATGGGTTTTCAAAGATTTTTAATTTTTTGAAAAGCTTGTACTTTAAATCGTATTTTTTAAATATTTTTTGTAACTCTGTAGGTGAACATTTTTAACATTTTGTTAAGCTATAATATCTAACAAAAATGCTATATTTATAAATAACGCTTCCTCTAAAAGATTATATAATTTGTCTTGTTCGTTCTAAAATTTCAAATTTGGTTTCGCAAAGATAAAATTTTAGTCAAAGAATTTTCTGAGAAAATCAACAGACTTTGTAGCAATATGGTGAATCCACGCTGCATGTCTCGTCATTTATGTGAGCATGTGTTGAAATATATGATAACTTATTGCATTTGAACCGATGAAGTTGACTATTGCACAAGTTCTATTTAATGTAACTTGTAGAATGGTAAATTTAGCATAAGATTTAGTTGATCAAAATACAATGATAAAATTAAAAGTTATTTCAGAAAAAAATATTTTTTTCAGCAAAGCAATAAAACCTTCCTTTTTTTCTATCAAAGAAATTGTCCGACAGAGCAAATACTAACTGGAATGGTGATGATTTATGTGATTTTTCACATAAATCTTTAAAGTTAAAAAGAATATCGACATCGCGATTATATTAGTAATTGTACCTAATCTCAGGAGATCTGCATAAGAATCAAAATCTTTAGTAGTAATACGAATATACTATAAAATTTGTGCTGAGTCTATTTTATCCTTAATATCATTCAATCAATTAAAAATATATGTCTTTTTTGTTTATGACTGTGTAAAATTGCTTGTTATATTTTTCGCAGGCTTATACTGTCTATTTTTTCATTGCCTAAAAATGACAAATCCATACGAAGACCGTTTCGCTATACTTTCTGTATAAAATATAAATACCTATTTATAGTAAACATACGATAAAATATGTTTCTACATAATTAGATATATCTCAAGATCTTGCAGCTTTTCATCACTAAAACCCACCCCGTGCACTTTATTGACAGTCCAAGTCTATCTTACCTTTCAGGCTTTGATGAAAGTTGAGAATTTGTCGCTATGAATCTTTGAACTAGGTAAAATAAAATTTTCAATGAGCTCTAGAAGGTAAAAAAGTTATTTTGTTCTAAGATATTTTATTATAAGCTCCTGTGTGCTTGCATCCATAGCCCTAATAAATGCTGAAAATTCTCTTTCTTTCTTTATGGTATTTTATCTTTGAAAAAGATCCTATCTTTTTGAATAAAGTGAAAATGTTCTCCAGTTTTTTCATTATAAAACTAATAATATCAAAAATTCTTTTAATTCTCATATAGTTTATAATTGTAATTTTATGAAGTTTAGTAAACCTTTTTATTTGCTTCACGTTTAAGCCTTAAACAAAGTAAATTATGAACTTTATCCGTTAAAATTGCTCACTTTTAATATATAAATTCAAGATAATATATTACTTTTTATCTGGTTTACACGAAAATTACAATTATAAATTATTTTAAAATAAAGTATTCTTTTCTTAATTTTTCTTGAAAAATATTTACAAATCATATCAAGATGCATGTTAGGATATCTATAAAAGTGTAATATATCACTTTTTCTTTATATCTGATTTTTAATAATCATTATGAAATTCTTTTAATCTTTCGAATGTCATTATCAAAATGAGTGTCAAGAGTTTTCCCTCCAAAATTCTTTAGTTAACTTGATTCTTATTATACCATGGTCTTAAAAATAGAAAAGAATGTTGCAACAAAAATTTTAAGGAGTCAAACGCGTTCCACATGGATGTTTACTGCCTCTGTTTATAATATTGTAATATGATTTTTTGTGACCAAAAAAGGAAAAAATTTTAGAAAAATTATTGTTTATTTTCTTTTTTTAAATCATTTGTAAAACCGACATAAGTTTGAACAATAGTGTATACTTTTGAGTACACTTCCATAAATGTCTTTTTAAGGGTTTTTATATTTTCTGGTTCATAAAACAAGTTCTGATTATTTTGGCGGAAGCATAAAAACCATAGAAAACATGCCAATTTAGATCGATTTAAATTAAAAAATACCATTTTATGCAAAGAGACATATGTATAATTTAACAAATATCTTATTTCACTGACATATGTATAAAAAATATCAACATCGAGTTTATTTTCTTCGAATGTTGCTAATGTTGATAGCGTTTTAATATGTTTTTGTATATCGGAAGAATAAATTATTGCGATGCAATAATATATTAATTCTTCGACAGTATTAAATTCTTGCTCGACTATGGATTGATAAATATATGATACTAAAATGGAGTATTTGGGGGCTGTTAAATTCAAATGGGATGCTATAAATTTGAATAAATATTCTTTTAACCAAGGATTCTCCAACAATTCTTCTGTGAATATAATTTGGGGATAGTAATAATATAAATTAAACAAATCAAAATACGCGTAAATAAGGCTTTTTAATAGACATGATAACTGAGTGCTAGAGACTGAAAAGACTTTAATCTGACTGAGTTCTTGTTTTCTCAAATCTGTATGGTATTGTTGTTCATAAGTATCGATGAATTCGTGATTTAATTGCAGACCCACACCATAAAGCGATTGTTGGGAAAGATTATTTGTAGGTTGAAAAAATAATTGCTCATAGTTTTGGTAAATAAATTGAATAATTTTTATTGATTCATTATAAATTTTTATAAAAAAACAAACATAATGTTGATACAATGTTAATGCGGTATATTTAGACTCCCGGTAAATGTTATAAAAGGGGTTCGAAATGTATGTGTGAATAAGTTGTGGATTAGTGCGATGAATTTCTACAAAGGTCTCATAGGCTAATCGGTTTTGTTGTTCGATAGATTTTAATTGGGTAAGTAATGAGGGATTATAAGGCTGACGGTAAATAATTTGAGATGGGTTTGTATTGTCAGGTTGTTCATTGTAACAATGTAAGCCTTCTATAGCTCCATAATAAATTTTCATAAAAAGAATCAATTGGGGATTCATTGAGGGTAAAAAAATTTTTAGAATTAAATAGTCAATTTACTTTTATGGTAAATTAAAATTTTTTGATTTTCTTATTAAATAACAACCAAATGCATTTTTTTGAAAGTAGAATTATTTTGAGCAAAAGAGTACTCGAAAAATAAGAAAAAATGAATTATTTTTTAAAGCTATTACAAATTAATAATTTGTAACTCTTATGTAATATAAGCGTTAAAGTAAAATTTTTCGCTCTTTTTACTAACTATTTATCATAAAACAAAATTTATGTAATTAATCAAAAACATTCACAAATCTCACATACAACTTTAATACAAATTGAAGAAGTAAATATAAAGTTTTATTTTATTTAAATTTGATACATTTATATTTTTTAAATTGATTTCTCAACATGTAACTGGTCTAAGATAAAATAAAAATGTTTTTAATAACAACAGAAACATAAACTTAATATTTATTGCTTAAAAAAATTTAAAAGTGGATTGGAGTCTTTTATTTAAGTAGAAGACTTTTTTTGCTCGTAAAAACACTAATTTTAATATTCTTCTTTTAGTTATGAGATATTTTATTAACTTGAACCTCTTTTTAACTTTAAATAAGAACTTTGAAAGGCTCTGCGTATTTTCGACTATGGTGTTTAAAAAAGGAAAATTAAACGATAAAATTTTTGTAATTAACATCTAAAGGAAAATTATAGGGTAAAATTTTTGTAATTAACATTTAGAAAAAGGTTAATTAAAGGAAAAAAAATATTCGGAAAATATTTTAAAAAAATTTTATCAGCGTATAAAAAAAGCATCCTTAAAATTAAATAATATAAACTCAAAGACTTATCAGAATAAGTAAAAGAGGAAGTGATAAATTATCAAGTGTTTTTTATAACCATGTAGCAATTAATAAGGGCAGGAGATACTAGTGATGCAAGGATGGGTCATGCTACTGAAAAATGCATACGGATCCCTTGTATGATTAAGCAAAATTAGTACACAGCCTTAGTTTAAATATACACAAGGTAAACAAAGAATCTAAATAGACTCATATTAAATTTAATGCTCTAACAATAAATAATCTAACAGAATACAATGTTTAATAGATTAATAAAAACCTTTCAATCATATTGAATGCAAAATAAATCTTTAATAAGTCAGTGAATTATAACAAATTTATGTACGGGATCAGATATTTTTAATGAAACAAAAATTTTGACAAAAGGTAAACTTTTTTTACTATAATACAGTTGTTTTAAATATTAACTGAGCCATAATTCCAACAACTGATTTTTTTTGAAATAAATTAATTTATGCTAAAGGATTTGATGTAATAATTTTTTTTTTGTTGCCTAGGGATGGGAAATCCATACGAAGATCTTTTCGCTATACCTTCTTTATAAGAATATTCATACCTAGTCGACGGAAACATACGGTAATATATGTTTCCCATACTTTAGGTATAGCTCAAGATACTGCGAGCCTTTCACCCGCTAAAACCCACCCCCGTGCACTCTATTGACTGCCTAAGTCTACCTTACCTTGCAGGCTTTGGTTACAGGATTGATGTAATAATAACGCTAGGAAATCTTACACAAAGTTTTAAACAGTATTTAATAATTTAAGCTAGCATAACTAATTTAAAATACAATCCAATGTGTGCTTTAATGAAAAATATAAATAAAACATCATATGTCACAGCTTTTACTTATATGAAAGTTTATATTTTTTTATAAAATTTGTATAATTTTATTAGATTTTAATTATACTTTTACAAAAGCTTAGCAATTAACTTTTTCAAAACGAACCAAAGGTTGTTAATTTCACCTTAATCAATTATTTCAAAAAAATATTACTAAAATGGATATAAATTATATAAAAACTTACAAATTAAAATTTACACGCAAAAATATCTTATTTTTGAGTTTCGCACGACAACTAAGCCTAAATAACAAGATTCAAATATATTTTTTTATTTTAACAAAATTTGAAGTTGTTTTTTTAAAACTGTCAAATTTTTGAATGATTCGTAAAGCTTTTGTGGTCAAATTTGAAATTTAGCAGCCAAGAGGTAAAAATTTACAATTAAATATTACAAACTTATCCATCATCACAAAAGCTTAGAAATATTCATCATGTATTTGATTTTTAAAGCAAAAACAAGGCATTCTTCATTTTTTTCTACTTTTTAAATTTGATTAAAAAGCAGAATCCTTAATTTTAAACTAAAAATTATGTTTGCTCAAAGTTGAATGCTAAAGCGACTGACAAACGTATATCACTCAAAAAGGAAGTATGATTGGTAATTTCATAAACGAAAAAATATTTAAGCTTTAAATTTTAGCAAAAGATATTAGTAAAAATTACAATTTATTTAACAAAAAAAGTCTATTTTTCGAATAGCATAAAGGATCCCGTTGTGGTAAGGCGCTAGACAAAAATGTATTTGTTTTTGTTGAAAATAAAAAACAATTTGGTATTTTGTTTATTAAAATTTTTCTTGCTTAATGATATGTTGAATATTTTGGGTAGCAGGTTTTTCAATAATTTTGTTTTTAGAATCATTTTTATGTTATAATTTATAATACAATTGAACATAAGCCGGGTTTTATTGTTCAGGGATAGATTTACAAATATCTCTGAGAAAATTAGCGTAACCATTTGTTTTTAGCTTAGTTAAACACTGTTTACACTCCTTCTAATAGCTTTTCAAGAATTTTCTATTTCAGATTTATTATTTTTCTATTTCAATTTGTGATCTCCTGTAAGCATGTCTAGCAAAAAATTATCTTTTACGAATGTCTTTAAGACATTAATGATGTTTCATATGGAAATAATTGTTTTTTGGTTAGATATGGTCATTCAGTCCTTGATTTTCTTTTTTTATGAATTTTTAATTTTATCTCTTATATATATCTTACTGAAGTAAGAATCTTATGGTGTACAAGTTCGATCATCCTTAATGGTTTTATTTTAACAGGACAATTAAACCTGCCAGGATGTTACAAAACTTATTCATGGGATGTTTGGGGATTTCTATGTGTAACAATTAGAGCCTCTTTCCCACACATGGTCAGATAACTCTTGTATGATTGCGAAAAAACGTTGGCATCATACCATAAACATTCGAATTTTTTGTGATATCAAAAAAACAACGATTCTTAAATTATTTACAATTACATATATCTCAATTATTCAAAAACATTATATTCATAATTTTGTGAATTTTTTTCTTATAATTTTTGAGAGAAATACAATCTTATATAACTGTTTAAATATTTTATTTATTAACCCATGATGAATCCTAATTTAAATAAAGAAGTATTAAACAACGACAATTTTAATTTTTTTATGACATAATTAAACAGTAGCAGAAAATTTTCAGAATCTTTACAAATATTTTTCATATTTTTGACAAGGAATTTATTTTAAATCGCGTTGTTTTAAGGGCAATTGCTAAAATAAGCCCATATTTCATATTTGTTTTTAAAGTTTTTAATTTTAGTTGCTATCATAAACATGGTATATAAGATTATTAGGTTGGTTGAGCAAATTTTTCTTGTCGTTTTAGCTGTATTTAAAAATCCTAAGAGATAAGGTATAAATTTTGGAGTTTGCAAAACTCACAGTACCCTGGAACTATAGTTACGTGTTTAGAAAAAGATTTTACCATAAGTTTCTTATTATATAGGAAACTTTGTTGTATTATGAAAAGTGGGTTATAGGTTTTTGAGCAGATTTCTTATCTCTAGCATTAAAAAGATTTCAATAATTTTTATAAATCTACTGAAAAATATTATTTTTTATGACTTAAATTATTATAGAATTTTATACAGGATTTTTCTCGCCTGTATTTTTTCTAAGCCATTTATTTATCATAAAAGATATTATTAAGTTTATATAAATAATATTTTAAAATAAAAAACATATCCTAATTTAATTTACCATAAATCTTCATCTTTATTCTTATTACTTTCCTCCAATCCTTTCATAAACACATCCTTTAACTCATTCTTCAATTTAATTTCTTCAGTTTTTACAGAAGTATATTCCTATGGCACTTCTTCACTTGTTTTTATTATATCTTTTGCCTCATTATTCTCAAATGCTTCTTTCAATGAATTGACCTTATTATTATCATTCAACTCAACTGTTTCTTCGTTATTCACGCAAGGGGTTTTATCTTTTTGTAATTCATTTTCTTGTTTAGATTCTTCTGAAATCCTCTCATTAAAATATTCTAAATTTTTTATCTCATTAAATTTACCTTCTTCTGATTTTACCTTGCTTTCTAAGTTCGTGTAAGTTTCTTTAACACATAAAGATGAAACATCCTCTTTAGTGACCTCTACAACATTAGATTTTGGATTTTCTTCTTGTTCTGTTGTGTAAAGAATTTCATAATTTTCTGGGGTGTTTTGAATTTCTTTTTTTGGAATAGTTGATTTTATTTTAAAATTTTCTTCTGATTGGTCTTTACTTGTTTTTTGTTCTTCGAGCTTTGGGGTATCTTCTTTTGTTTCGGTTTGTTCTTCAATATTATCTTTTATTGTATTTTCATTCGTTCTAACATCAACCAAAACTGTAAAAGGTTCTTTTTCTTCTTTAATCTCACTTTCATTTTTTGTTTGA
>JADGIL010008411.1:4195-16101 GCA_020352625.1 Cactoblastis cactorum | reverse complement strand
ATAAATTATAAAATTAAAGATAAATCATGAAATATTATAATATTAAAAATAAATTAAAATATAATTGCAAATTTGTTTATATTTTTTAATAAATATCAATTATTAAAAAAGATAATCAAAAAATTTAGTAACAAGATTGAAATTTCTGTAATTTATAAAATTTGATTTAATTGCTAAAATTTATATTTTATATAAAAATTTAACAAAATTCTTTCTATGTACTCTATTTATTTATGAAAACTTGAACATATTCTCTGGGTTGAATGACTCTTCATTATAGTAATTAGCTTTATCATTTTTTATATCGAAATAGAAATCTGGGTTAGACAAGTCTCCAGTAAAATGCACTGAACTTTGAAGAATTTGCTTTACTGAAGCTGGCTCATGCATATCCCCATTGTTAAGAATATCTGCTACTGAATCTGATACAGGCATTGGTGCTGATAACATTGAGTGATCTATTGTGGACATCAATCTTCTTGATTTCTTTGATTTACTTTTACAATTACTATCAAATACATCTCTATCTACAGCCCAAAAAGATCCTTTTCCAGGGTTATTAGAATTCCTAGGTATTTTATAGAAACATTTATTGAGTGATAAGTTGTGTCTGATAGAGTTCTGCCAATTTCCTTTTTGATGTTTGTAAAAAGGATAATTATCCATAATCCAGTCGTATATTTCCTTGAGTGTAAGTCTTTTATCCTTGGAAGAACAGATCGCTTGTGCTATCATAGTGGAGTATGATAGATTTGGCTTATTAAAGTAAGTGACATTTCTATTTTTATATCTATGTTCTGCTTCCCAGACAAGATTTGCTTCCATATTATCTAAATTTACATTTGATTCATCATATTTACCCTCTAAATCGGTAACTTCCTCATCTGTGCTCCTGGATTCGTATTTTTTGCTCTTCCTAAGAAAGCGAGTCATATGTAAACAAAAAAATAATTTTTATTATTGATGTCCAAACCTAATTATTATGTTATATAATATTTATATGACGTGTACTTCTGGTTATTGAGTTTCAAGATAAAACATGATTTAAATTTCTTGTTATTTTTAAAAGATACATTTAGAATAGTTTATCACTTTAAGAATATTTTATGTACATTTTTAATATTGCGATCTCAATTAAAGACATTTATTGTCTTCTTATTTTACAATTCTTGCGAAATATTTTAGAAAATCAAAATAATTTTTTTTAAAAATGATTGAATTTTAATAAATCAAAAATTTTAAAGAAATTAAAGTCAGTTTCTAAATGAATAAAAATTTTGATTTAAATTTATTGATTTTTATAAATTAAAAGAAAATTAGTCTGGTAATATAAGTTCGTAAATTTTTTTATCATCGTGTAATTTTAATTTCCTATCACCATGCACAAACTTATAACTTTTAGAACAATTATAAAATAATAAAAGAGTTGATTTAAGATCATAAACATATACATAATCAACTCCTAAAACAATCAAATACCTTTTATATATTTTAAAGTCATATGCACTTTCATCCCAGGTGTATAAAAAGTATGGTTCGAATATTTTTAAATCTTTGTTTAATAAATAACCAAAATTTTTATAGCAAATCAATAAATTATCATCACCAACAAGAATTGCTTTTTTACCTTCCGATTCTTCTATTAAATTGAAATAACAATTTGTGAAAATGTCATCATCTGTTGTTAATTCTCTTGTGATTGTATTTTCTATGTTTAAGCTAAAAAATTTATTGGAACATAAAATAATTTCTGAATTAGAATAATGTTCTAAAGAAGATATTGTTGCTGGGATAAAATATTTTCCTTGTAACTGTATTTTTAAAGAATCATTAGTTGGTTGTATATCAAAAAAATACACCTTTGATTCATTTATACCTGCATTTATTAAAAATATAGAAGGAAAGTCATAAATACATGTGTAAAAATATGTGCTTATATTTTCTCTCACCAAAATTGCTTCTAAAATAATTGAATTAGAATTTAATGGTGAAGCATAACAATTATTATTGAGCAAAAAGAAAACAATGTTATGTTCTTTTATATAAATTAAATTTTCAGGTATTATTCTAGATAAGAGTCTAAATTCATCTCTTATTGAGAGAAATATTCCTTCGTTGTTTATAATTAAATTAATGTTTTTATCATCCTCAGAGACTGGCAACCTTTTGACGTATACCACATAATCAATAAGCTTAGTTTTAATAAAAAAGTTTTTTATGTGATCTTTCTTTGATGTTATTTGTATTAAATTTTCATGATTAACAATTTTTTCTATTTTTTCTTTTTTATTCTTTGGAGTTGCAAAATTTTTTATGTTTATATTTTCATCAAAGTTTTCAGGACAAGAAACTTCATTGTTAAATTCTAAGTTTATTCTCTCATTTTTTAAAACTTTAAATGGTAAAATCACATTTGTCACTGAATTTACTGGTAAATTTTTACATTCCTTAATTTCGATTCTAGTATCAAAATACTTAAGAACATTCCTAATAGAAAAAAGAAAATTAGTCAGCCATATTTCTAAATTAGTATTATCTCTAAAAAACAATTCTATATTTTCTTCTTCATTTAAATCAAATATCTTAAGAATATATTCTTTACTATGATTTTCTATCTTTTTATAAAGAAACTTAAATTGTTCTATAAAATAAACAATATATAAAATCTCATCATCTTTGTTCATAACAACGTCACAAAATAATACAAAATTATCCAATACAATTACTCTATACTTGTTTATATTTTTATCTGGCCCTAATTTTACGTAAATATCTCTTTCATCAAATATTGTCCTTTTTTTATTGCTCAAAAACAGGTTCGGCAAACTTTTTGAATTCATTCTATCTTTGAGAATCTTAGATAACTCGAATAATCTGAATTCACTTTTAGAAATTTTATAAATTCTTTCTATTTCTTTATTCTTGAAATTAAATTTATCGAGTAACTTAATATACTTGTTTAACAATTCTTCTTGTTTTATTCTTTTTTTCACTGCTTCTAATAGTAAAGGATACCTCAATAATTTAAAAAAAGGTTTATAAATAAAGTGGTTGTAACCTAATTTGTCTATGTTGTTTCTTTGAAAAAATTTATCAATGAAATCATTAAACTCTTTCGAATTTTTATATTCGTGCCTAAAATAAAAATCAATTTTAGGTAAAATTTGCATGTAATCGGAATAAACCCTAATTTTAGTCAAAAATTCTTCAAAAAGAAATAAAATCTTGGTTGTTAATTTGTAAATATCCTTCTCATCAAATTCATCTTTTGATTTAGTAAACAGATCTTTCATTTTTTTAAACAAATATGTGTGAACATCTAAAATTTTTAGAGGATCGGTAAAGAATAAATTACATAAATAAGTTACTTTTTTGTTATTCAAAGAAGGCTCGTGCTTTAAAGCTCTGTTTAGTTTTACAGCCCAAATTTTTAACTCATTAACAAAACTTTTTTCTGATTCAAATATCTCGAACAGAGCTTCTTTCTCTTTATTTGTCATAAATCTTAATAATTAGTTTATTTGTATTTATTAATCACGTGTAAAATTAAATTAATACATAATTTTATATTCCACTGTAAAAATACCTAATTTAAAAATATTTTATTTTTTTTATTTTTTTTAATAATTTACCCATGTCATACACAGAGTCACTAAACGTATTTTCACCTGATGGCAGGTTAATCCAAGTAGAATATGCGCACCATGCCAGTGACCAGGGCTCATTAATAATAGCCAAAACTTCAATTGATTCAATTTTACTTTGCATAGAGAAGAAATCTACCTCAAAAAATGTTTTAGAGACATCCAAGTTGTTAAAAGTATGCGATGATGTTTATTTCTCTTATTCAGGTTTAGCAGCAGATGCACAAATAATTTTTACTAAGTTAGTTTTATTTTATCACAATTATAAAATAAGCACTGACACTTACCCTGATATTTCTGCTTTAGCTATGGAATTAGGAAATATTAAGTTTAAATATACTATCCAAGGAGGAAAAAGACCATTTGGTGCTAGAAGCATTTTAATGGGATTTGAAGAAGGACCTAAAATTTTTATAGTAGAGCCAGATGGCAATTATGGTGAATATAAACAAGCAGCATTGGGTTATAAAAATGATAAAGTAGAATTTATTGATAAAAATGTTACCAATCAACAAATTACTGTCTTAGAAGATGAAAAATTACTTTCTTTAAATTTAGAAGATCAAGTTTTTAAAGATTTAACTATTGTAGGCAGAGCAATGAATGAGTCAATCAAAATTGATTATAAGAACATTGAATCTTTTATAATTTATCAAAGCAATCTTTACAAGGTACACGAAGATTCGCTTAAAGAAATAATTGAGAAAAATTAAATGAAAATTCAAAAAATATTTTTTTATTTTATTATTAATTATAATTTTGAGAAAATTATTTTTTAAAAATGTGAATTATTTTAAATAAAAGATATTTTGTAAAACAAATGAATATCTTTTTACTTTGTGTTGTAAATTATTCTAAACTAACAAACACATTTTATAAAATAATGCATTTGTACAAATATTTTGTTGATAAAATTAGATTGCTTTGAAATTGAATAAAAAGAAAACTACAATAAGAAATAAGATAAAAGATTGTTTTATTACCTAAATTTTTACCAGTTCTGAGATATGAGACGTAAAGAGATCCTTTGTTTCTATAATAAAAATTATTTTTAGGCGTTTTGAAGCTTTGTTTATTAGAAAATAAAACCAGTCAACCTAAATTAGTGTTTTTTAAGTAACTGAAAGCTGATTAGTCAATCTTTTTTTGAAAACTATATTCCTTATAAAGCTGAAGGGGAATAAGAATTTTTAGGGTCTTCTTGCGCAACATCGTCAGTATAAAAATAGCCATCGAATTTAAATACTTAAGAAGAATACTCAAATATTATAAAATTTTTTGCTTAATGAAAAATCTCAGCTGATACTGAAATCCTAAAATAATTTGATTGTTTGCGTTTTGTCGATACAAATATCATCAAAAATGACGGGTTTATTTAATGATAACAAAAAGTTTTAAAAAAGTACGATTAATCAAAAGATATAAATACACTAATTTTGAATTTTTGAAAAGAAATTATATTCTAATGAATTTGATACAAGTTTTTTTTACATTTAAGTGAACAATTTTTTATGTCCTTTTTTTTTTGCCTAGGGATGGGAAATCCATACGAAGATTTTTTGTGTTATGTCCTCGGAGATAAGTATATGTTAATAAATGATCTAAATAAATGGATTTAAAAGATTGTTTATGTTTTATTATGCTAGAGGATTAACATGGACCAAACCAAGTATTTTTATTTGATTTAATAGTTTTTAACAATAAATCTTAATGATTAAATTTATAAACTTTGTATTATAAACCCATTGCATTATGAATTTTTATGAATGTTAATTAGAAAATTTTTGACGACTATGCAAAGGCTATTTAAAAACAATAAATTAGTATATTAATTTGTAATTATTTAAGAATAGATACTGAATTTATTTTGTTACGATTATTTTGACAAATGCGTTAATGATTCAGGTTTAACTTAATTCAATAAGAAGTATAATATGTAAAAAGGGCATTATAATTGTTTGAAAAAACGTAAAAAAAGCAATATATGAAACAACACAAAGAAAAAGGGTCTTATTGAATAAAAATAAACTTATTATTTATTTATACAATGGATTCAAGAGAAACCACATTATTTTAAACTAATACATTTTTTATTGCCTTTAAAAATGCATTAAAGTATACCATTATATATAATAACCATTTTTTACAAATTTGTTTGACAAGTAAATACTAATTTACTTGAGCTGAAGCTTACACTATATTTAACAATGATTTGAGATATTGACAAAAATCTTTTTTAACCAATGAATTGTTAACAAATCTTTTATTTTTTATGTTTTTAATTTTTATAACCAATTATGAAATAAAAGTAATTTTAAATTAAAGCAAAAATATTAAAATTTTGATGTTGTATGTTGTTAGTTTCATCTAAAAGCATAAGTGTTTATATGTATTATTTAAACTTGCCATCTAAAATGAATTTTTCATATGATGTATATAATGAATATTATTATAATTTCAATAGGATATAAAAATAAAGATGGTATAGAGATTTAAAAATAATTAGGCATTGCAAAAAATTTAAAAGTTGGGAATATTGTAATAAAAGATGAGAATGTTTTTTGTTAAAAAATAGGGGAAACCTGTCAAAATATAAAATTTTATTCAAAAAACACGGTCTAAAAGTTTTTATACAAAATTTTATCTGCAAAAAATATTTAATCTAAAAAAAATTATACTCTTATAATGAAAACCTTAAATACTTCTATTCTTCTCAAAAAATATTGTTTGTTCTCTTTATTTCAGGTCCTGTTCTTATCCGCTATTCCAAACTTGTTCTTTATAAACATCTTTAAAATGTTGTACAATCCTTTATACTACATAAACAGAATAAAAAACACAGAGTACCTTTACTTTATCTGTTCTTTTACCATAGTATTATTTCTGCAATGTGAAAAATACATCAACAATATTTCTCAAAAAATTTATTTTCTCTCGTCATTTGCTTCTAAAATGATCTTTTATTCTACTTTTAAAATTGTGCTTCATTTTGGATTTGGGTTTTCTTTGAATTATTATAGGAATTTTGCCTTGTTAGCCACAATCAGCTGCGTTTCTTCAATAGTTGATACTATTGATTACAAATTTGGACAAAAGAGCATTAAAAATTACAAGCCTGAAGGATTTATTGTTTTATTTTTCAAAAATTGTTTTGAGTTTTTCAAAGAAAGTCACAGGAAAATGAGTTTTCCTTTTGTGTTATCACTTTATATTTACAACATTTCAAGATATTATTTCTATATATTTATATACAACGAAAGAATTTCTTCTTATAATGAATTCTTACATACTCTTTCTTCTTTTTTTACTGCTTATATTTCTACTCTCTTTTATAATTTTATTTGTTGTGCTACTGTTTTTTCTTATGATTATAATATTTCTAATATTGGTAACAGTGTATTTAATGATGTTAATTTTGATGAATTACCAGTTCATAAAATATATTTTAATAAATTAATTAGTTGTTTTGAAGAAAAGGAATCAAGGTTTAAAATATTAAATACCAGGGCTGTGGTTGATTACATAAAAAGATGTATGCTTTTTAAGATAAAAAACACAAAAGAGATTCTTAAAAAGCTTAAATGCTTGCATAAAGAAAATGAACATTTAAACCCTATTTCCGTATCCAACGAAAATAAATTACTAGAATTTTCAACAAAAGAACTTCTAAAAAAAGGTCGCAAAAATAATTATTTAATTATGTTTCTTCAGAAACTCAAGTCCAACATAATCAAAAGATTTTACAAAATAATTCTTACAAATTGTTTTATTACGCTAAGAGACATGAATGATTTTATGCAAGAAGCCGAAGAGAAAGATTATGTATTCGATTATTTTAAAGAAGTTAATCGCTATTTAGGAAAGAAATTAAGAGAAATTGTAAAAGAGTGCCATGTTATAGAAGAAAATCTTAAAATCTCAATTAATGTAAAAGAATATATTAATTAAATATTATTATAAAAGGTTGATTAGATTTTTAATAAAAATTTGTCTAAATGAAGAATTAATAAAAATTTAATTTAATTTTTTTTGTTGCCTAGGTATGTAAAATATTTAAGAACATCTTTTCGCTATACTTTCTATATAATTATAATACCTAGTTTAAAGAAGCATACGCTAAAATACGTTTTTAAATAATTAGGCATAGCTCAAGATAAACGAGCCTTCCGCCCGCTGAAACTCACCCCATACACTCTTTTGACTTCATAAGTCTACCTTACTTTGCAGGCCTTGACCACAGGAATTTATCTATATTTTCTAATAAAATTCTTTACTTTGAGAAAGAACCAAAAGTGATACATCGCTATCATAATGACATAGTCAAGAAAGAGTGATTCAAGATAACTAAAAAACTTAATTTACTCTTCTTTTGGAGGAGATTAGAAGTATGTAAAAAATTAATTTAATTAAAGACTGGTTATTTCATTTATTTAAATAATAACAACAACAAAGCATATAACATAAAAAGTTCAAATGAGATGCATGACACTTATAGAGGAATGAAACCATACATTAAATACTTTTACAATGATCATTACCTTCGAATACATGTCAGTACCATTTAAATAAAGGAATGATTAAAATCTTCGAACACCATATTTTTAATTAAAAGAAAGTATCTAAATAATTATTAACACCAATACTAAAAGTTATTCAGATGTGAAAATAACTTTATACTAAGAATTTAAAATTTAATAATATAGAGAACTCTAATTATCTATGTTTCGTAGTCAATCTTCTATTGGGGTTGTTAGCAAAGAATTAACAAGTCATACCAAACCTTTATTTATTGCTAAATGATGAAAAATAAATACAGATATTTATCGTATAACTTCATATTCTAGCATTATAAGTTTGCATTTTAAAAATCAAAAGAATGCTTTATTAAAAGCATAAAAACAACTTACTTGTAATACTATTTAGCCATTCTTACAGCAAATGTGATCGCTTACAAAAAACAAGCAAAAGAATGACAATAATGGAACATTCACAAGGAGAAGGTCGGTTTTATTTAGTATTAATGCTAGCTTAATTATTTAATAAAATTTAAACGTTTTAAGCATAAAAAGACACAACTATTCCCGAATTCCATCTAAAAATCAATCTTTTTTAGTTTCTTTTGTTCAATCTTTTTTTGTTGTCTTATCTAACCTTTCACTTTAGAGTTTCTAAACGGTAAAAAGGTATTTTATTTTATATAGAAGGTATAGCAAAAGTTTTTCGTATGAATTTCTCATTCTTCAACAACAAAAAAATATATGAGGGGTGTGTCTGATTACCACAAGGATTTAAAGAAAAAACTTAGTAAAAAAATTATTAAAAAAATACATTAGGATTTTCTTATAAAAATAAAATATAACCTCCTATTTTAGTATGCTTTTTAATTACTATCTAAGCCAAAATGATAATCAAAACGCATAATTTAGATTTGTAAAAGTTTAATTTCTTTTTCACTTGTCCTAAGTTAATGTGATTCTCTTGTATCTAATATAAAAATTGTAAATTAAATATTTTTTTACTTTATTAAATCTATCTTTATACCTTTGTGTCTGATTACATTTAGTAGTAGGTTCAAATAAATATTTTAAATTGAGCCATTTCAGTATGTAAGTTTTATAAATGAAAATATATAAGGTAATAGATTTATCTAACAACTTCATTACTTAAATTCTGTGAATCATCAGATTCTTATATCAATCAAACGTAAGAACAATTTATATAATATAAATCTGTAATTTGAGATGACCTTTTCAATGAGTTGGTCCTAGAGTATTTCTTTTTATTAGTAACGCAGTTATTTTGGTGTTCTCATGCGCAAAATTTTTAATTTGATTAATTATTCTTAATTTTATTATTTAAAAATTAAATAAAATTCAATAAAATTTAAAATATTCTTAAAAATTCTAATAAAAAACTTTTTTCATTTATCGGTTTATATTTTTTAATATTAAACAAATAAACTTAAAATTTTTACAGAAATTTGTTGTAACTTAAAAGCTTAAGAGATACAACAACTATGCTAAGAATAGCTATTCTAAGTATCAAAAAACTTTTTTGAAATTAAAGTAATAAGATTTTTATTTTAAAAAAACAACATATTTTACTCAATTAAAGTATCGTTTTGAAATATTTTAGTAAAATTTCTAATTAAACCAAGCATTTTTGATTGTTAATTCTTTATTTAGTATTTTAAGTGATAATTAAAAAATTTTTTTAAAAATTTTAACCAATAAAATAAACAGTTTGATTCTTATAAACTCTTTTTCTTATAAATTTAAAGATAAGCATAAATTACTTAAAGATTTATATTAAAAATTTTATAAAATTGGTTTTTTAAATTATTTTATTTTACAAAAATTTTTGAAAATTTTTTAAATGAGTAAATTAAAATTATTAAAATAAGTAAATTAAATTTTCTTTGTAAAAAAATCACAATTTACTTTTCATTTACGTCATAAAAATTGTTAAAATTTTATTAAATTTTTAAAATTAAATTTAAAATTAATTTTCTTTATTTACTTTTTTTAGTTTTTAAAAATGAAATTTTTATTTTTAAAAAATAAAAATTTGGACCCTTAATTCATGCAGAATCAAGACAACGACATCCAAGCATTAGTTATTGACAATGGATCAGGAATGTGTAAAGCAGGATTTGCAGGTGATGATGCACCAAGAGCAGTCTTCCCAAGCATTATAGGACAACCTAAACACAAAGGTGTCATGGTAGGTACTGGACAGAAAGATTGTTACGTTGGAGACGAGGCACAGACAAGAAGAGGTATTCTTGCTTTAATGTACCCAATTGAGCATGGAATAGTGACCAAATGGGATGACATGGAGAAGATTTGGCATCATGCTTTTTATAATGAATTGAGAGTAGCACCTGAAGAACACCCTGTTTTGATGACAGAAGCACCATTGAATCCAAAGTGTAACAGAGAAAAAATGACACAGATTGCTTTTGAAACTTTCAATGTTCCTTGTTTCTATGTTTCTATTCAAGCAGTTCTTTCACTTTATGCAAGTGGAAGGACTACAGGAATAGTACTTGACTCAGGTGATGGTGTCACACACACAGTTCCTATTTATGAAGGATATTCCTTACCACATGCTATTTTAAGACTTGACTTAGCAGGAAGAGATATTACCAATTACTTAAGTAGATTACTTTTAAGTTCTGGGGTTACTCTTCATACTTCAGCAGAGAGAGAAATTGTGAGAGACATCAAAGAAAAACTTTCTTTTGTTTCTTTAAATTATGAACAAGACTCAATTGATTTGGCAAATGTTTCTAAAGAATATGAATTACCAGACGGAGTTAAAATTAATGTAGGAACTGAGAGATTTAAAGCACCAGAATTACTTTTTAAGCCAAGCTTAGGAGGATTTGAATCAAAAGGTATTCATGAGACATGTTTAGCATCAATTCTTAAGTGTGATGTTGATATTAGAAGAGATTTGTATGGGAATGTAGTATTATCAGGAGGATCTACTTGTTTTAATGGTATTAGTGAAAGGATTTCTAATGAATTAGGAGCCTTAGCACCAAATTCTATGAAAGTAAAGGTTGTTGCCCCACCTGAAAGGAAATATTCAGTTTGGATTGGTGGTTCTATCTTAGCATCACTTTCAACATTCCAAGGTATGTGGATTACTAAGGAAGAATTCGAAGAGGATGGTCCAGGTTGCGTACACAGAAAATGCTTCTGATTAAAGAATGAAAAAAAATTCTTTTAATTTAAAATAATCTTTAATTTAAAATTTATATTTTTACAAACAAAATTAAAAACTTTAATATTTTTCTAAAAATCACTTTTTAAAAAATATAAATAAAATTAAAAATTTATTTTAATTTAATTAAATTTAGAAATAAATTATTTACCAAATTAAAAAAAGATTTTTTTATTTTTAATTTAAAAATAATTTATTTTTTTAATGATTTTATTCACTTCTATTAATTATAAACCTAACAGTGCTTTGATCCATTAATCCATTAGGTGGATTATATTTAAAGAAATCAATTAATTCACTTGGTTTTAAACAAATATCACTTTCCTTCCCCTTTAACAAAAATAACAAATGATTTCTTACTTTTACGAAAGTAACCTTAGTATCAAAGCTTAAAGGACAATACTTAAAAGTATACTCTCTTTGTTCAACAGAATTACTAAGAGTATTAACACTTTCTTCACCATTTTCTATTGTTTCCCAATAATTTATAAGATCATTCACTTTTTCCAAGCTATTTTCATTCTGATCACT
>JADGIL010008403.1:0-11649 GCA_020352625.1 Cactoblastis cactorum | reverse complement strand
CCCAAAGTTAAATTTATTCATAAAATAATTACCACTTTCCTGACATAAAAACTCTTTTCTAAGATTTAAACAAGTTTCGTTCATTTTTTGTCTGAGAATCTTATAAAACAATGCGGTTTACATTATATTTCCGCACTCGTGCGTTTTACATTACAATAACGCACAAGTGCGTAATGAAATACATTACGATATTGAAATTAGTGTAATTACAGCCACTTTACGAGCAAATATGTTATAAAATCTATTACAATTCTCTCACATTGTAGCCTAATGGCCATTTGTGGCACGATGTAGACATGACACGGCTATCGATATAAATTAGCCCGGGTGTGTTGTATCCTCGTGGAACAATACCGATGTCACGGTGTGGCCGGTCGATTCTGCTACTTTATTTATTTATTTTTAATGATGTACTTAGTTTAAAAAAATCTTTTTTTTTACTGTAAGTAATGATGCAGTCGAAGATTTAGCACAACTACCGAGAAACAGTCTATTCACTCTTGCCAAATAATGGAGCTGTAAAAAGGATATATTGATAGGATATATTTATATTACAGATCTAAAAATACGTTGTAGATTATGCAGTAGTCACATCTACGTCATTTATCTTGGTGTGTCAGCGTCTTGGCTTGGCGTGGAAAGTAAATGTGATGGCAATTCTACTATTGTTTTTTTCTTATACAACTATTATTTCTAAATTTTGATGATGATAATTTTATTTCGTTTCATTTTATTTTTCGTATATTCAGTATCATAAGATGACCTTGAACTACCTCGAATTGGAAGTAGGCAATCGATTGAGAAATCAGTTATCTTAGTAATTACAAAGCCTTCGCTACAAACATGATGTAACAATACTAACATTCTTAGATCTGAATGGATTGAACCAGTAATTCTCTAAGATTCAATTACTGAATAGGTGCTTTATTATTGTGATTGGAATTGCACTACGTTTGGTATGAAATTGAATAGTGGCTATAAATATCACTATCGGTTAAGTAAATAGCTGTCTTATTGTTATGATATTGAACAATAATATTGGTGTATCTTATCTTTTTGGTTACTGTATTAGTGTTATGCCTCGATATGATTGAGTTATGTTATCTATATGAAATATAAAGTAGTGGGTAGTTTGTTGTTAAACGGGATTATTTAAATTACTTGTGATAAAATTAAATCATTTGCTTTATTTTAATTCTCTAACTACATAATTCTTCAGAGCGTCTCATTTTCTTTCTTATTTTTTTTTTATAAAAAACTAGTGCTATCATTTTAATTAGGTTTATTACGTGTACTTTCTATGCGTTAAGTAGCTGTGTACTAAGATGTGCAGGCCTTGCCTCAGATCTGAATTTATGAGGTGCCTCGGTCGTGCTCCGTGCTTAGTGTTTCACACCTTATAGTATTTTTACTGACTTGTTTGGTTATTCTCTTTTCTTCATTTACTTGTTTAACTATTAGAGTAATGTGATTCTGTTTATTAATAAGAAGTTAAACATTTCTCTAAAAGCGTTTGATGCTTTCGTAAACGACTTTGTGGCTATTTGATAGAGATTCTTCAAGAAAATGTAACAGCTTTGAATTATATCTCCTGTAAATCATTATTTACAATATAATTACCAGCTAGATCGACTTTGTGCTGTGTAAAATTTGAAGCTGTTATTTTCTTTTTATTAATATCGCTATAATCAACTTAGCAAAATAATAAAATATTAGTAAGTTATTGCATACACAGAACAATTTGTTAGGTTCATCCAAGGGCACTAAATCTTCTTCCTCGGTCAGACAACCGCAAACCACACGATCAATCATTATAACAGCTTTCTGCTTTTAACTGGTTTTGTTTTATTTCAATAGAAAGATCTGTAGTGAATTACAGCTGCAGTTTTCTTACATTATTAGCAAATTTGTATTATTTTTGATCTATAACCAAGTTGTTATAGAAAAAATATGATAGCTGTTGATGGCACACCAGCAATTTGTATTTGTTTTAATACCTATGTATTAGACATTGTTCGTGATTTTTCTCATTATTTTATAAGTTGTTAGAAACAATGTTCTATATGTAAGAGTTACTCTCGAAATATGAGCCATAACGTTATACATTTCATAAATTCCCAAATTTGTTTCTATTTACTTTTTTTTTATGTCAGAGGGAGCCAAACGAGCAGGCGGGTCACGAGATGTTAAGTGATCACTGCCGCCCATAGACAACTGCAACACCCACGGGGTTACAGAAGCGTTGCCGGCCTATAAAAAGCCTCCCCAAATGGCGAAATTGGGCCTCCGGCTCTCCCACTCACCGGACGGAGTATGGCGACTGATAGCCGCCATTCAGGCGTCGGTCTTTTGTGGGAGTGTGGTACTTCACCGGATGAGCCGGCCCATTTATGTTGCAGGTTAACAAAGCAAGCAGCAAGCTCCACACCACTACAAGTAGTGGCTCCATACCACTACAAAAAACTTTTTGGTTATGCAGATTTTTTTATATTAGGGTTTAATAATCATTTTAAAAGGTTCATTGTTCTTTGAAAAGGCACAAGGGGAAATTAATAAGCCATAGCCACTTTTATCAGCTCTGCGAATTCTAAGTCTCTGTATGGTAATTTAAACTGTATAATTAGATCGTCGACCTTAATTAAACCCGAATTTGATACGCGAGTTTATTCTTATTCTCGGCTCTCAAATTAGAAAAATTATATTTTTGGTGAGAATATTAGATTTGTTTAAAATATGAAAGTTTCAAGCATATTTTGATCACAATTTTTTCATGTCTTTATTAATAATTTTACTTTAAATCTAAATCGCTGCCGTAAAAAAATTGGCATAAATCACTAATTCTGTAACTTCAATGTCGTTGTGTTTTGCGCCAAGTTCCCATATTTCCGTTAATTGGATAATAGAAGATGGTAACCAGATTCGACGTACTGATCAAGCGATCGTGTCGGTGCATTAGATGAGAGCATACTACAATGCCGACTAACACCAAGTATTACTTTACGAAGAACATGATTTGTCTTTAAACATACCATTTTTGTTACCACTATTTTAGAACAAGTAAGTACAAACTTTTCATTGTATAGAATAAAAAATGTATGATGATATTATTATTATTATAAGAAGAATGTATATTTATTTATGATTAATTTTCTCTCTCAAAACTCTTGAACAGCTCAGGCGATTCTCTCGCAAATATTAATAATGACTAGCTTTACACGCGAATTTAACAAAAAAAAGTAATGTAGTTTATTTATTTTTTGTTTTTGCATTTTTATTAGAAATTTACTTTCAGTCTTTCGTATTAGCTTTATTGAAAAATTTCTTTATATATATTTCTAAAATCTAAAAATATCGCCCATGTTACTCCTAAGTACATCAGCTACCTGCCAATGAAAGTCCCGTCATAATCGGTCCAGTCGTTTCAGAGAAAAATTGTATAAAATGTCATGTTTTGGTATATATACCACATTTATATTCATATCCAAGGTTATTTTGATATTATAAAAAGGCACTCTAATTTTATTAAAATAAAAAAAAAATAATTAGTGTAGTGGTAAAATTTTTAGTGTATAAAGATTGTTAATTAAGACTATTCTTTAATTTTGATTTAAACAGTTAATTTGTACTAAAAGATAGTATAGTTATTTTTATCTTATTCCTTCACATAGTTGTGGCTGGCTTCGGAACTGCTTCGGACAATGTTTTTACCGCTCGCGGAAGACATTAATCATATTTATTAAACCATTGCTATTCGAATTCTTAAAGTACAGTTAGATATACGAGAAATGACATTATTCGTATACGATTTATGAGGTGTCTAATTCTAGCTAACATTTCCAATTAAACATGAATAAAAGAAATGGAAATGCTTTTATAAATTTAGGGATTTATAACTGGAAATTATTAGAGAACGATAAACAAGAGAACAGCTTAAAGCGTCAGAAAATTGTTAGTTTCAACGAAACAATAGGAAAATATCGAGACAATTTAAACAAACAAGTTGCAAGTAATTTAGTTTCGAAACTGTCGCCTCACGGAGCTCAATTGAGAAATATCGCTGGTGTAAATAACGCTTTCTCCGCTAACTTCACTATGCAAAGTCGTGATGCTGCGGTACGCCGCTGAAAAATACGACTCTAGCCTTTTGATAGTGAAGGGAGATTGACGGCGAGAACATGGGCCAATTACATATATGTTTTATTACCTGCGAGAGGGAGTTTTCGGCAAAAGAAAAGTAATTAATCAACATTTCTTTTATTTATAGTCTACTAGTTTTTGTCTGTAGCCTCGCTTGCGTACAATTTGAATGGGGGCAGGGGATAGAAAGAGACAAAATTTAGCTTATATCACTCTCCAGCTTCAACTATCTCTACATAAAAAATCATACTAATCCATTGCTCCGTTTTGACCTGAAAGACTATATAAATATATAGTATTATTATATATAATACTATATAAGCTTTTATTATTATATGTATGGTATAGTATGAATGATTATTCTTACAAACTATAAGAATTACAAACTTTCGTATTTTTTGTACCTATTCAGTATTAATGGTACCATATACATTTTTGGTACGGTAATACCTATATTACCTACTACATGTAAATTAATATCCAAATTGTAGCAAAATCGTTACATAACAGCATAGATAATTATTATTTGGCAATTATCATTTTGTCATAATATACCAAAGATGAATTAAATCTCATCATCTCTCACAGCGCATATTACGAGACCGCATAACACATACATCGACGAGATTACCCCGGGCTCTCGCCGCGAAATCATTAAACCCGATAATTATCCGTCACGGGGGGTGCTCTCGATCGTAAATTTTTATATTTTATTGCGAGCCTTAAATCTGAGCATTAAATTGTCGCGCGCAAAATGAGAATGTCGCCTTAATTAGATGCGACCGCTAACGGGAATAATGCCCCACTCCCCACTTCCTTCACCGCCCCTCGTTCTGTCGCTTTTTTAAAACTACCCGCAAAGGATTTTAACGAGATTACCCCGAGTACGTTTAATAGTCATCTCGCAAGATTTATTTTACTGTGATTTGTAAGGCATTTCTCATCCGCGTCCAGATTTAAAAGAATTTCAGTCATTAAAAATAATGGAGCTCAGTTTACACTCGGCAAAATTTATCTCCAGATTGCATGAGGCGTTTTAGTGTGGCTATTAACTCTGGGATTAGAGATTAATTAAAAATGTTTTTATTTAAAATGTGCGCTGTAAATACGTGGTTGAAGTACTAAATTGTGCGTAATTTATCAGTCATTTAATTTGTGCTTATCTCACTGTTTAAAATAATGAATTGATTCTTAATTGGAGCGTGACTTTATAACCCTTTATATATTATGTTAGTTTTTTTTTATTGTTTTTAGTTTTCCAACTATAATACAATTTGATTTTTATGTTTTGTTTATTTGGAAAACTACTGTACCTAAACAATTGCCATTGGTTTTGTGTACAAAAAAATATATGTAGTGAGTATATTTCATGCAGTATTAAAATATCTACAGCTGTATAGTATTTCTTTCAACGATATTAATGTTTCTCTTTTAAGACCCACAAAGGTTAAAGCACGAAATCATACAAAACCTTACCTACCTTTATACGAGTAGTTCTTTATAGAAGCGTCTGATTTGAAATGACCAACGCAACGGGATCTTTGAATATTCACTTGATACCTTTGCTTCCTCCATCACTCTTCGACCATACAGGAGAGAAAAGGTCAAACTATGTTGGCGTCTCGTATGGCAGCAGCTCTCTGTCGAAGCCGCACACGGTATCGACGCGCGGCCCATCTAAATGGAGAGCGGCTCACGAACTACCCGCAGCTATTGTAAACAAGCAACGTTCCCTATTCAAACTATCGTTACGCCCTCTATTCGCCATTTCGTGCCGTATTGACGATCCGGGAAAGGGTCTTACCGTTTGCCCGGGCGTCGGTGAGAAAAGTTTTACCGAGCACAGATTTTTCGTGAGTTGCGAGGCAGCCCATTTTATTGCTTCATCGTAAGAGGCCTTCTTTCAATGCTACGAGAACGTTCTATTAACTTTAGACGGGAATATATGTGTGTTTACCCGAAAAAGGGAAGTAATTGAATTGAAATCCTGTTTAAACGAAATCATGAAAACATAACGGTCAAGTTTTAAATGTTGTGACAGTGGATTGCGACAGTGTAAAAGCTTTGTTCGTTGGTGAAATTAAATTCTAAACGGACTGGGTCTCAGCGGATACTGCTAAAAGGAAAATCTGTAGTAATATCCGCTCTATCTGTATAAGTATTAAAAGTAAGCAATGCTGATATTTTGTTTTGTCTCTAGGAAGCCATTTATTTCGAAATTTTAAGGTAGCAAGCAGCATTGCGCCGCGCCTGACAGATCTTACCCTTTTCTGTGACAATAATGAGACAGGCGGGGCGAGGCGAAGAGCCACTCTCGCCTTTCTTTTTAGAGTCAGCTGAAAATGCATTATCCAAAATGACGTTGTAATATACTAGCCTCGTTCCCGAGAAAAATTTGTTTGTCCTAATTTTTTTCGTAAGTGCAAAGAGCATTTCATAATTTCTTATTTGCATTTCGAAATGATATTTTCAGTGGGGCGCCGGCAGATTTATTATGCGGTGTTGGCGAGCTCACGAAACTGCTATCGACGCGTGGATCCACGTGCGGCGTCGCGTTAAGAATTCGCGCATTTTTACGGCATAATAAAAATCGTAAATACCTCGGAGTGAGCCGGGCGCAGTCGGGTCACGACGCGCCCGGGGCAACGGGCCGTCATCGGACTCGTGAATTTACGACCGGTCCACAAGTATCGCCTCGATGTGATCATCTGAAACTGGATTGAACGAAATTAACCTGATTGACTTTATTTTTAGGGTTCCGTGTCCAAAGTTTTAAACTGGTCTATTACTAAGTCTTACCTGTTCTTCCATCTGTATGTACGCCCGTTTGTCACCATGCTCTATCTCATAAACCGTGGTAGCTAGACAGTTGATTTTTTTAAATGATGTATTTATTTTGTTATAATAACAAACACTAAAACAGAATAAAATAGATAATTTCTCCATACAAATGCCGCTTTGTTAATAATAGAATAATAATGGAACGGGATATTTTGCGTGCGAGTCTGACTGCCACTCGCCCGCTTTTTTCTCTTAATTTCATATAATATAATCATGTGTAAACGAGCTTACCTTATTATTCAAAGAAAAGGTCAACAGTTGACGGTCCATGTTGTATAAATCATTAAGATGACGCGCACGTCCAAGCAATTTTAGAGAAAGTACTGAATATTATTGAGAGGGTGGATGATCCGGAAGCCTACGGCTCTTTGACGAATACGGAAGCTGTGGGGGAAAATCATCTAGTCTTTGTCAATAAACGGACGAAAACCTCGGTTATAACAAAAATTGTTACTTAAAATTCATCTGTGATTTTGTATTGCAAGAGAAACAACTATACCTTACCACCAATAATGAAAGATCCCAAACTCTATTTGGGGCTACCTCAATTTGTGTGATTTGTCCATATACGTATATTTAATTTTTTAGGTCTCCTAATAAGGGAAAAACGAAACCCTTATAGAATCACTTTATTCTTGTTGGGTACTTCACGCTGATCTATAATTATGAAATTTTGTTTACATAAATGAAAAAATCTGAAAACTCTAAATATGTATTCTAATAACAAAAACGAATTTTCTATTACAAAGTTAATATTTGCGGTTATTGCAGTAATCTGGTCAAGACATTGGACCTAAAAGTAAAGTTATATTTAAAAGTTTGCAAGAAACCGTCGGTGCGCGAGTTCTACTCGCACTTGACCGCTTTTCTTCCAAAGGAAATGCTTTCCCTGATTTATTATTTACGTAGTTGATTCTCAGAGGTAGGTTCCTTAAAAAAACTCTTGTTAATTTTTATGAAAGAGAATTTTAATGAAGCATCTTTGGATTTATTTTTAATTAAAGTAGATAATTCGTGGGTATTATTTTCTTTCTGAAAAATTCCTATTCAAGACTCATGTATACAATTAGTATTTCTAGAAATTACTAATTAAACAAAACTAACAGGAAAATATTAATACAAATAAGCTGTAAAACTTTTTTAAAAAATCTCCTTTCGATAATATTCGTCCTAACCGTACTTCATCCCTGACTTAAAATATTTCTTTTTCATACCCTCATTTTAGATCCCATATGGTAATTTCCCGTGAAATGATATTATTGGTTCCCGCACAACCCTTCGTGTGTTATGGACGTCAAAATTTAACTGATCCAGAAGTTAGTTAACTCCGGAGGTAACAGCAGCACAAAGCAAGCTGCGGCCAGCCTGAAAATTAACTTCGCTCGCTCTATTGCCTCTAAATTAAGCCGTTCGCCCGTACTTATGCTCATTCATGGAATACATTTTTTGAATGAAGTTTTCAAAAGCTTTTTTATATTCAGCCAGTGTATTTGTTTTTTTAAAATAAGTACATCCATTGAGCTTTAGATGGAAATTTTGCGTTGTGGAGAATTTTCTATTTAGATTCACGAGGTTGCAGAAAGTTTTAGTTTTTTTCATAGAAACGAGCTAAAACTCCGCTTTTCATATTTTGCTTTGATTTAAGCACATTTTTTTCAATAGTCGTGTTTGTTACAATGAATTTTGATTTAAAAAAATATGTCTTTTAATTTTTATATTTCTTAAAAGGCTATTAGCGTATACAGATACCTCGCAGAACTAGATTCAACATCATAAACAACAACTTTTGTTTTACAAGTTTTATATTAATGATATTGCATGTAAAGTCTAGTTAACAACTCGAAGCACATAGCGAAAATGGGCGATGTCGCGTCGACCGTTTCCATGCGAATGTAACATAGACCTACAAATAACACGAGCGGACATAAAAACCATTAAAAATCATTTATATAAACGAGTAAATATATTGATTAATGTCAGAAATGGAAGAACAGTAGTTGTTTCTATTATTAGCTAAGCTAACTAGTCCTACTAGTCTTCATTTATTAAAAATTTCCTTGAATTTTCCATAAATATTCGTATAAGAATTGCTTGGAGTATTATAAATAAAATAAAAAAATACTTTGGATAACAAAAATGTTTACAATATTACAGGTTGTGGGAGTCACCTTTTAAGTAAGTTGTGCTGTGCCAAGAGCATTTTTTTTATGTAAGAGGCAAACGAACAGGCGGGTCACGTGACGTTAAGTGATCCCCGCCGCCCGTAGACAACTACAACACCCGCGGGGTCACAGAAGCGTTGCCGGCCTTTAAAAAGCTCCCCATTTGGAGAGGGCGGGGAAGTTGGGCCTCCGGCTCTCCCACTCACCGGACGGAACATGGCGGCTGATGGCCGCCATTCAGGCGTCAGTCTTCTGTGGGAGTGTGGCACTGCCCCGGACGAGCCGGCCCATATGTGGCTTTTTCATAACACAATAATTATGCAGTTTACTAAATAAACTATATACAAAATATAGTATAAGTATATGAGAGGCCAAAATGTATATTGATGCCGGTTATGTTTAACCTCTTTCAGCTAAGAAAGGGAGAAATTAATCGAGACATGCTTTTTAAATTAACGCTACATCTGTTGTTGTAGATACCTAAATTCCTGTATGTACGATTTATTGAACATTATCGTTATGAGATACAATTGTTATCAAGACGCCGTATCTACTCAATTACTTTAAATTACTTAAGCATATACTATAAACGATATAGTCCAGGAGCCGACCCGATATTTGGACCGGTTTACCCAACATTAAGATCATTTGAATGTACACGTTATCAACGTCTCTCTTTCCGATTAATTTAAGTTATTACAGAAATCGTCCGACTCCTATTTATTAAAGGTTTCTTATCGACGTTTTATAGCCCGTCGGATGGTGACTAGCGATATATGGCGAAGCGAGCACATAGAGATATCGATACTGCTACTGCAATTTATTTTTAAATATTATTTTTCTCGTACGGCAACTTTAAATACGTTGTCCCATTTTTCGGCGGTGGCTACAGTCGAGTTTCGGGCATTGTTGGCAATTTGCGCGTAACATAAATATGTGGCTCGGCAGTCGATGCGCTCCTGAATGCAGCGGACGGCATATAAATCGGCGTACAGTGTGCGATTGTGCATCTTTTCGGGGACACCCTCGATTTTGCCAGTCTCGATTGTCCACTTGCCCCCGGCCGTAAATCCCACCAAAAAAAGAACAGGTCGATATGGCAGCCGTATCGAACGGTACTAAGTTACGATCGGGCGCGACACGAGGCGCTAAGTGGCCTATCGTGTTTTGAAAATTCAAAAAGAGGAGTTTTATAATGAAAAACACAGGGATTTCACGGTCCAAGCTTATCCATTAATCAAGCTTAAGGCGTCACGGGATTTTCCGGACATTGACGTGGCGCCTAGAGCAGACGTTTGGACGCCAGCCGAGTCATGCCAAATTCTGAACACATGAACTTATCTGTATTTTATTTGGTGCTGGCTTTTAGTGAATGAATTGAATTTTATGAACTCTAAACTTTTAATTGTATAATATTTAAGTTGTAAAATATTTTATTTACAAAGTTGCAGTATATTATAATAGTAGACGACTGCGTCGATATTTTTATCGACGCAGTAGTTTAAATACTAGAACAAAAATGTAGAGCTATATTATAAGATCATAAATTTTAGAATTTAAAATCTCTATATGTATCTCCAGAAATATTATTATGTCTACCTACTCCATAGGGAATAAATATATCTTATATGCACATAAATTCAAATTCATTTATGATAAATATAAACAAAAATAGCTACTAGAAAATATATTCATGTAATCAATGTTTAAAACGCTTCTCTCGAATATGTAACGCTCTATACGACCCGTTTATTTCAGTAAGTTCTTTGTTTTCAAACAATTTGCACTAAGCAAAGTTTGAGCCTTTCAGTGTTCAGATTGCAAGATTAGTTCACTTTGTAGTCCCAGTTGTACAGCAGTAAGTTTTTTCTCGGCGATAATCGAATTCTTCTTTGCCGCTGTTGGCACAAACGCCAGCATCTAGAGTTTTCGTTCTATTGTCGTCCCGCTCTGAAGAAATTGCTATTTTTCGCTTCGATTTAATTTTAATGATAAAAATTTCAATTCAATTATAGTTTTTACGGCTTTAAAAGAGAATTTGATAAAAATTGCTATGTCATTGTTCATCTATTTATACGTTCTGTATAAATAGAAATATAGACATGTCATAGAGTCGTGTATTTTTTATGAGATATTTTTAAGTTTTTCTTAAGATTACTTAAACTATATACGATTCCCTAATATCCACACATCATATTTCAAAATTAAATATATTAAAAATATATTTATTATCTTCATAGTAGATAACTCAAAATTTCCCTTCATAATTCAGCGCACGAATTGACTCTTAGATAAGACTTCAGACAAAAGATTTATATTGAAAGTACCGAATAGATTCCAAATCCCAATTCCCAAAATCTTTTTGAGTCTTGAAATTGGCTCTGCAACGTACGTCTAGTTTCCATAATCTTCCTAGTGCAGATGTAAAACATGGAGCGTCAAGAGATTAATTTTAAAATTTACAAATAAATTTTGTAGCTTTCGTTGTTAGGGTCTTGCAATGGACTGT
>JADGIL010008395.1:0-13477 GCA_020352625.1 Cactoblastis cactorum | reverse complement strand
TATATATATATATAAAACTCTTCCATTAACGAGCAGCTGAAACTACTGAACGCATGAAGATGTTTGGCATGTATGTTCCTGGAGTGTTGGGGAGTACTAAAAGAGAATTTTTGGAAATTCCTCTTTGAAGGGAGTGAAAAGTGAGAAAATCTTTTATACGATAGTTAATCTCTTGCTGTTTTTATTAGACCTTTCATTGTAAAAAGTCTAAAATAAAAATAATTATTTAAAAAAGAAACAAAATACTCGACTGCAAATGCGAGACAAACAAATCTATGAGACATCGTTGTATCTAATATGTCCCGCCTGCAATTATTTAAAATATGTACATTGTGTATTGCATACGATTTAACTAAATTGTAAAGCTTGTTTTCCCCTTTTTAGTCATTCATTAGCATTTGCAGTCAGGTATTTTGTTTCTTTTTTAAATAATTATTGTATAAACTTTCCTCTTGAAACACTGTATCCATTAAAAAAAAACATCGAAATGCGTTGTGTAGTTTTAAAGATCTTAGCATACATATATACATAGGGACAGACAGCGAGAAGCGACTTTTTTATATTATGTAGTGATTAAGACAATTCCTACAATAATAACGAAAAATATTCAAAAACGTGTCTAAAACATTTATATTAAATATAAAAAAATAAACTATGAAATGAAAAGATAGAATCGGTCCATAAATATCTAGGATTTAAGGCTAAATTTGGGTTGGACAAAGTGCGGACGTGACGGTCACGGCTCTCAATAGTATATATTTTTCTATCCAATAGTTTATAAGGTCGATTACTGGCTCGTTGTTTGGACCCCCGTCACAATTGGGTCCAAACGACTTCACATATTTATCCAAACCCTACATTCTGTCATTCTTTTTTATTATTTCTGTAGAAAAATCAACCATTTCATTGTGGTATAAGACTCTTTTTACTCTGATTTTAGGGTCTATAAAAATTTGCTTACTTATAAATCAAGTTGAAAGCGACCAGAGTTCTTTATTTTCTTTTACGAGTACTAAGGAATGCCGTACACAGATGATAATTTTAAACTTCATTTTTAAGATTTTTTTGACGACCTCCGAGGCGTTACTGTTAACGTACTTGACCGACACTCAGGAGGTCCCGGTTTGATCCGCGGTTAGGTCATGACGGAGAATGACCTTCTTTCTTTTGGATGTTTATCTGTACATGTATCTATTATAAAATATAGTATCGTTGAGTTAGTATCCCATAATACAAGTGTCAAACTTTGAAAAATAGGATAGATTCTCCGTAAAGTGCAAATGTGTTGTCTATGAGATGTAATAATAAAATAAGAAGTAAATGTAACTTAATTGAAAATAATCAGACATTGATTTCAACAGTTGATATTTTATTAGCATAAGAGTACAATTTTTTTAGTGAGACCCAACATTCTTGAAAAATTTCCAACCAAAGAAGTTAAAGAGAAAAAGTGAAATTTTATCAGACTACCGCACACAAAAACTGTTTTAATGCTTGCTTTTAATTTTAATCAGGCGCTTGAACAAATACAAGATAAAAACTCGAACTAAATTTCCAATCTGTATATGGAGATCTTAATCACTCAATCTTTTACGTACATATTTTATTCACAGATCAACGAAGTATTTTGTACAAAGACGGTAACGTACTTTGTACAATTTCGGGATATTCTTACTAACAAAAGCGGCTAGGGTTTGTATCAGAATTAATCAAGTATCTTCTGGGATATCTTGAGTGCATGATTACAATGTAAGTCTTCGGTTGGTCTCGTCCCTTTCTCTGATATTGGATTATTGAAATAAAATTAGATGTATTGTTCCTTTGACATCCAAGTGGGATAACTATTGTACTCACGACAGAATGGTACAATTACATAAATAAATCTAATAATACTGTAAATGTGAAAGTTTGTGAGGATGTGTGTATGGATGTATATTTGTTACTCTTTCACTAAAGATCTATTGGACAGATTTGGATGAAATTTTACAGTAATATAGGTAATATATCAGAATAATATATAGGCTACAATTTGTATTGATTTTATGTAATTTTGGTCGTAATATAACGATACATGTTAATTAAGTCTGGGAAAAATCTGCCCTCCGAGAGCTACCTTGGCGTAAAAAAAACTTATTAAGGAAGGTGAGAGACTGGTGTCTGAATTAAGCAAAACTTGTATCTAAGCCTAGCTTGTATGTAACGTAAACATCTAAGTTCTTAGATCAAAAAATCTACAATTTTGTTCAGAGAAATAAAGAAGGGATTTGAAAAACTTCATGAATTCACAAGTGTTCTTAAATTTAAAGAAAATAAAAGATGCTGGTATTTATTTTGTCCCACCTTATAGAGTATAAAATAGTATTTGAATTACAACTGAAATCATTAAAATGTTTATTTTTCAAATCAAATCACTTAAAATTAAATCACTCGATTTAAATTCGACAGTTTGATTATCACTGGATGGATAAACGAGAAATACTGATTGAATTAGGTAAATATTGGTTTATTTGCTATCCAGTATCGATCACTATGGTAAATATCCAAACATAATTATTACAGAATTAAATTAAATATGTAATAATAAGGTAGTTTTTAAAAATAGGCATATGAAACAAACAATTTAATGATTAAAACCCGTTTCGACACTTGAAACTCGACACCTGACACTCGAAACTCGGCCCTCGAAACTTAAAACTCGACACTTTCACTCGACACCCGACACTCGAAACTCGACACTTGTCACTCGAAACTCGACACTTGAAACTCGACACCCGACACTTGAAACTCGACACTTGACACCCGACACTTGAAACTCGACACTCGACAATTGACACTCGAAACTCGAAACTTGTCACTCGAAACTTGTAACTCAACACTCGAAACTCGGCCCTCAAAACTCAAAACTCGACACTTGAAACTCGACACTTGACACTCGAAACTCGAAACTTGTCACTCGAGACTCGGCCCTCGAAACTCAAAACTCGACACTTTCACTTTAAAGTCGACACTTTCACTCGAAACTCGATACCTGAAACTCAACTCTTGAAACTCGACACTTGAAACTCGACACCCGACACTTGAAACTCGACACTTGAAGCTCGACACTTGAAACTCGACACTTGAAATTCGAAACTCGGTCCTCGAAACTCAAAACTCGACACATTCCCTCGAAACTCGACCCTCGAAACTCAAAACTCGACACTTTCACTCGAAACTCGACACTTAAAACTCGACCCTCGAAACTCAAAACTCGACACTTTCACTCGAAACTCGACACTTAAAACTCGACACTTGAAACTCGACACTCGAAACTCGACACTCAAAACTCGGAACCCGACACTCAATACTCGACACTTTCACTTGAAACTCGACACTTTCACTTGAAACTCGACACTTGAAACTCGAAACTCGGTCCTCGAAACTCAATACTCGACACCTTCACTCTAAACTCGACTCTTGAAACTCGACACTTGAAACTCGACACTCGACACTTGAAACTCGACACTTGAAACTCGACACTTGAAACTCGACACTCGAAACTCGACGCTCGAAACTCGGCCCTCGAAACTCAAAACTCGACACTTTCATTCGAAACTCGATACTTGAAACTCTAGTCTTGTCACTTGAATCTCGGCCGTCGAAACTCAAAACTCGACACTTTCACTCGAAACTCGACACTTGAAACTCGACACCCGACACTTTAAACTCGACACTTGAAACTCGACACTTGAAACTCGACACTTGAAGCTCGACACTTGAAACTCGACACTTGAAATTTGACACTTAAAACTCGACACCCGACACTCGACACCCGAAACTCGGCCCTTGAAACTCAAAACTCGACACTTTCACTCGAAACTCGACACTTGAAACTCGACACCTGAAACTCTAGTCATGTCACTTGAAACTCGACACTTTCACTCGAAACTCGAAACTCAAAACTCGACACTTGTCACTCGAAACTCGACACTTAAAACTCGGAACCCGACATTTTCACTCGAAACTCGACACTTGAAACTCGACACTTGAAACTCGGCACTTAAAATTCGACACTTAAAACTCGACACCCGACACTCGACCCTCGAAACTCAAAACTCGACACTTTCACTCGAAACTCGACACTTAAAACTCGACACACGACACTTGAAACTCGACTCTCAAAACTCGGCACTTGAAACTCGACACCCGACACTTGAAACTCGACACTCGAAACTTGGCCTTCGAAACTCAAAACTCGACACTTTCACTCGAAACTCGACACTTGAAACTCGACACCTGAAACTCTAGTCTTGTCACTTGAAACTCGACACTTTCACTCGAAACTCGAGACTCAAAACTCGACACTTGTTTCTCGAAACTCGACACTTAAAACTCGGAACCCGACATTTTCACTCGAAACTCGACACTTGAAACTCGACCCCTGAAACTCGACACTCGATACCCGACCCTCGACACTTGACACTCGAAACTCCACACTTGAAACTCGACACTTGAAACTCGATACTTGAACCTCGACTCTTGAAACTCAACACTTGAAACTCGACACCCGACACTTGAAACTAGACACTTGAAACTCGACACTCAAAACTCGACACTTTCTCTCGAAACTTATGTATTATGTTCTATTGAAAACAAGTGCGAGTCGGACTCGCACACGAAGGGTTCCGTACGTTGATCCGTTATTGCATTGGAGATTAAAGGGGTTTTTTATTTATAATTAATAATATTTATTTATTTAAAATTAAATAAATATTTATAAATTAAATAAATGTTTAATTAAACTTAAATAAATATTTAAGGTTTAAAAATAAATTAAATTTAATTATCTGTTATCGTTACTATTAAGAGCGCTCCTTTCCTGCAGAACTCGGTTGAGAATATATTATGATTGGGTATTAATGGTATTATCGTCCCTTTTGCCCGATTAATTCCCAATCATACATTTTCAACCGAGTTCTGCAGGAAAGGAGCCCTTAACAGTTATCAATTTCGAACAAAAAAAATCATATGGAAGCTACTTTAATATTGATTTTATTTTTATTTTTAGCATTTGTTCTCGTAGCGGCCACAGAAATACATCATCTGTGATTTCAACTATCTAATATACAGCCTGGCGACAGACAGACAGACAGAGAGTGAAGCCTTAGTAATAGGGATCCCGTTTTACCTTTACCTGAGGTACTTACGGAACCCTAAAAATGAACTATTTTTTTTTCGTTCGAAGTTCATAAACTACCTCAATAGGTACGTTATTTCAGACTGAGTAGTGACCCGTCTTAAGACTTAACCCTAGACACAGGCAAACATTCAAAGGAGAATTCTAAGAAAATTATTTTCTTCAAATATTTTGGTTAATAATTATGTAATAACGTAGCTGTAAACTTTTCGGTTGTTAAATTATATTTTACTGAAAATAGAATTATGGTATCAAATACAGCTTTATTTTTGTCTAGACTGAAAATTAGATTTGTTACTTTTCCGAGACACGGTTATGAAATTTTTGTTATTACGTCAATATTACAATAAGATGGGTGATATATACGATTTTTTTATATTTTTAAAAGCGAAAAAGATCCAGAAGGGATGTGGAATAGTGATTGTCTTGTTAAATTATATGAGTTTTGGACCCAAAGATATCTAGATGTGCTTAATTAATTATCGGGGAAAAGATCAAACGTCTCTGAATGCATGAGTCAATTCTAAAAAAAGAACAGACACTTTACCTACCTTTTAATACTGGTCTTTGCAAAAACATTCAGTGTTTCATTTTATATCGATATCAATAATAAACTAGAGCCGTACTCACTATAATATTTATCGACAATCTCCCGCCCGCGGCGCCCCGACCAAATCAAATTTTGATATTACAATGTTACAATGTTTCCAGGGAGATATTTTCTTTAACATTTTCAATTGATGTTTTGTTTCCACCCAGCCACGTCTGTTTCATTATTGAAATAGGTTTTTGGCACTTATTTTTTAGGGATTCGTACCTCAAAAGGTAAAACGGAACTGTTATACTTTGTTGTCTGTAAGTTTTTTTTGTGTACGCGCCGTTTTCAACTTGGTCTCTTTTAGCTGTAATAAAATTAAAGTTGTAAAACGATGCGTGCAATCACAGATCATAAAAACCTAAGGAAATAGGCCATCTTGCGAGTTTTGTACGGAAACCGATGTCGCCAAATTTTCACACACACATTATATTAACATATGTTACATTGCTGTTTGTATTTTTGCAAAAAAAAACACTGAACAAGTCGGCTTTTTATAAAAAGAACCGAGAGATATGATGCAGACTCGTAGTAAATGACAACTGTCAGCGGGAACCTATGTCAAAATAGAACTGGATCTGTTCGCTCAAGCCGGGTCGCTTTTTTATGTAAGAGGGAGGCAAATGAGCAGGCGGGTCATGTGATGTTAAGTGATCACCGCCACTCATAGACAACTGCAACACCCGCTATAACATATTTATGTATATGTTTTAATGATCTGTGCGTTCAAAAGAATTTTATTTCCTGTTGATTTAGAATCAGAAATTTTGGTAATTAGCAAGGTATATGAATTGATATACCTACTTTTTACACAAAAAATGTTAGTTAAACGCATGAGAATATTCGAATTTGAGTTTTATTAGTGTATATAAATAAAAATATCTGAAAACTGTTAATATATTTAATTTCATTACATAAATAAGTTTTTTTCTATCACAAACTTATTGTTAATACCAATACTGTTGCAGTAGTCGATGGATTGAACCAAAAAGTTTATATTTTAGGTTTTGCACGGAATCGTCGGTGCGTGGTTTCTACAAGCACTTGACCGCTTTTTTATTTTCATGCTCGGAATTTAGTGTGCTATTTCAAATTAATTATTTTCGTTTTCTTTGTTTTGTAAAAAATCTATAAAAATATTCGCTAAATACAGTAAAAAGTAACTTTATTTACAGTTATTTATATTATTAATAAAACTGAAAATAAAGGCTTAATTATAATAACAAATATTGTTTTTTTATTCTATATTTTTCTATATATTTCAATTTTATTATGATTTCTTAATGAGTGAATAAATACAAGCATAATATTTAAAATAAAATATTAGCGTATAGTTTAATTTTAAAGATAACATTTTAAAGTTAAGCTTAATTAACTTTAACTTTACTGTAGCATTTTCTTTTTAAAAAATCATGTTCAAATACGTCACAAATATTTGAAATCTTTCAATCTACAAAATCAAACTAATATAGGTGTTATAACCCCCAAAATGTTTTAAAATATACCTATTCATATTTAAAAAATAACTTAATAATTCTACAAAAGCAGAGATCTGAGAAGAATTACACAAAGATAAATCTTCGAGCAAACAAAGAGAAAAGAGAGCTTTCCTTTAGAAACTTCAAACGCAGAGATCAACAAGAAGGCGACACGTACAGCAATTAAAATAATTATAAAAATCCTCGCCTCAAGACTTCATTATGACGAAGTCACAGAGCTCAATACAAAATAGAGGATACCTATTTGTAATTAAAACTTAGGGTCCTAACTGTAAACTGAAAACCACGATGTGCCGGTGTTGGTGATACTCGATGATGGTCGAATAAAAGAGGGGACTGTATTTAAAATAATATAATGCCGATGATACGGAGATACAGATAAAAGTGTGGTGCCAATGTGTCTTAAGGTAGGCTTCGCCACGCCACGCCACACGATCCTTGTCACCTCCCGTGCCTCTTGCTTGCCTCTCCGTCACCCGAAGCACCCGCGATAGGCGCGAACAGCCAGTTTCGATCCCCGGTCGGGTTCTGTTAAAAATGATATTTTTCTGATTGCCATGGATCATGGATTTTTATCTCTAAGTTAATTTGTTATAAAATATAGTATTGTTGAGTTAGTATCACATAACACAAGTCTTTATCTTACTTTGGGGTTAACTCAATTTGTGTCATTTGTCCCTTTATATATTTATTTATATTTGATAATAAATTTTCTTAAATATATTACTTAGAATCCATTGAGACCATCAATAAAACTATCAGTTTTCTGATCGAATTATAGTTAAAATGTTTTAAAAGTATTTATTTCTATATAAATATTTTAACTACGGTTAAACGCCTCAAAGCTAATTGGATATTTTCTAACTCTACTCTGAGTTTTTCTCATAATTGATTTTATCTTCAAAATAGTTCAAATCTATTTTATATAAAAGTCAATGGTAGAAATTAATGTGCCTTCAAAAAGTTGCTCCTTTTTTAAGGCCAGCTTTTGTCGTCAAGTGTAAGAATAATGTTTATTTTTCTAGCTTTATGTCATTATGATATCTTGAATACATTTGTTCTATAATTTAGTTTTATAGACTATTTGATTATGATGAAGTCTAGTAAACATTTAATTTTCAAAACGTAAAGAAGTATTTAAACTTAAATTAACTTAAATAAAGCTCACTTTTAACACCTTTTTCTTGCGTCGGGGGTTAAAAACATAGCTAAGAATAATGTCAATTAAGTTACCTTTCTAACAAAAAATGAAATATCCAAATCGGTTCACCCGTTTGGAAGCTATGATGCCACAGACAGACACACAAGCACGCCAAACAACACCCTTCTTTTTGTTAGAGGTTAAAAAAAAATAGTGTTCGAGTATTTACTACCCCGTTAAATTGGTGGACTAAAATAAATGCCAATCTAAATATATATGTATCTAGATAAGGTCCAGATGTAATTCATTATTTACAAAATAACTGAATGACTTTAAAACATAGTATCTCCAGATATATCTAAACGTTTTGCTATTAGAATAAAAAAACACAAATTCAAATTACCTATTTTGATTTATCAATTAAGTAAATTCTACATAAATCGAAATCATGGTTTCATAATAAAATCTTAAAACATGACTTAATCAAAGTAGCGAAATCAACATAACATCAGCTAGTTGAGGATTGTCTAATCGACCCGGATAACTTCACCAACTTTTGAGTACTTTTAAAAGAAACGTTAGTTGAATTATCCGCTAAAAAAGCCTGTACGAAAATGGTCCTTCAAATATTTAGACTGAAATTGAAGAAACAATTTGTACAATCTTTTTAATTATGCCTAAATAAAATAAAGCAATAACCAAAAGTAACGTAAGGTGGTTTATACTTTCCAACTCAAACTCAAAACATTTATTGCATCTCATGCGTTTAACAAAGGGCATACATATGGTGTAAAAAATACATAAGTTCAGGCATGAACCCTGTAAGGGCACAGCAAAATAAATAAAATAAACTAAGAATAAGTCTATACAAGCAAATTCATTGGACTTTTTTCTTTATTATGTATGCAATATAATGACCAAAATAAAATTAAAATTATATAATTCAAAATAAACAAGTCAAAATTAACTAGTGTTTACACGGCTAACTCACGTTAATTTTTTTCTGAATAGGTCGAAACAGTCGTCGGCATTACCCACTAAAATTAACGTGAGTTAGCCGTGTATTACTAGTTATGTCGCGTAACTTTCAATGATATAAGTCAAAATTAAATGAGAATTTTAAGTAACATCTATTTTCTATGACTTTATGTGATTATTTTGATTGTGTCCGCAAATAATCAAATCTCAAAATCTAATCAGAAGAAGCCTAGTCTATACTTGTGTATTTTATAAATAAGTAAAGTTTGTAATTTTGATTGTATGTTTGTAAGTCTTCGGAAATACTGAACCAATCATGAAAATTTTGTCACGATCAGAAAGCTACACTGTTCAGGAGTACTATAGGCTATTTTTTAACGCCCAATGAAGTGGGTACGGGTTGGTTAGTGTGTTATATATCAGCCTGTGGAACGACCACACTCTGGAACGAACTGCCTGCAGCGGTATTTCCGGACAAATACGACATCGGAATATTCAAGAAAAGAGCGTATAAATCCGTTAAAGGCCGGCAACGCTCCTGTGACCCCTCGGGTGTTGCAAGTGTCTATGGGTGGCGATGATTACTTAACATCACGTGACTCGCCTGCTCGTTTGCCCCCCTCTGTCATAAAAAAAGCCTCTTTCATAGGTTTTCGCATAGAATGACTGGAATTGTCCTGTTTTCGCCTTCATGCTACTATGAAAAAATATTAACAACCATCCAGTCGCTTCAATATTTCTATCTATTATAAATTACTAGCTTTTGCCCGCGGCTTCGGCTACGTGTATTAACTTTCATATAAAAAGTATTTCAACCTTTTTCACCCCCTTCGGTGTGGAATTTCCAAAATACCTCTCTTAGTGCTCCCCTACACTATCCAAGGTATATACATGCCAAATTTCAGCTTCTTGCGTTCAGTAGTTTCGGCTGTGCGTTGTCTGTCAGTCAGTCACTCAGTAACGGAAGAGTTTTTTATATATACATAGATTTAATTCATAAAACTTAATAGTTATACTCGTACTCTGATTATCTACATTTTATACACAATTATTTTTTTTGACGCAAACACGACTCTTTATTGCCACAGCCAACAATAAAATTACAGAAAATATTGTCAGGCAAATTTAAGAGCGTAATTAAAATTTAGGAGCGCACTGGAACACTCCAGTGACCGGACGTCTAAAAGCACAAATACATTATATGGCTCATATTTATATTACAATAGAGTTCAAAAAATGTATGTTAAAATGTTTTTAGACAGGATACGACTTGTGTTTGCTCTGGAAATTGATAATATAAAATTAATTGAGATTAATTTCATGAATCTGCAATGCGGCGTTTTAGACAATTTTGTTTTATATTAATTTCTTTGTTTTAACTTGTTCTAATATTGAAATCAATTGAAAACAAATGACAAACATTTATTTTTTCATATATCTATTTTTTTATATTTTAAAAGCTAAAAACATTGCCACTTTTTTATTTGTCCCACAATATGTTACGGTTTTATTCTACAACGTGTCTATTTAGGATCAAACTACAAAAAATTATTAACATTAATGAGAAAAAAATTAATCTATACTTTTCAACTAATATTATATGACGAAAGATTTGTTTGTCTGAATTGAATAAACTCCTAAACCACTGGAGTGATTTGAAAAATTCTTTCACCAATATAATCCTAGACTTTCTGTAATGAACATAGACGATAGACTTTTTTTTTTACAGACGGAGGCAAACGAGCAGGCGGGTCACGTGATACTAAGGTTAAGAAGGTTACGTGTGATTTTCACCAATTCCGTGCGAAGCCAGGGCTGGCTGCTAGTAATATATATTTTAATCTTTGATGCCAGTAAGCTCTTATCAAACTAATTACAGCAACAGCTATAAATTGTGCATTAAAAAATAAATTCTCACCTTTATGCTTGTGTAATAGAACATAGGGGATGTAAGCCATTTGAACGGTTTTATTAGCCCTTTTCAGACTGTGCACTATGATAAGCTGAACTGAGTGCCTAATATCTCTATTTTTTAGTAGTTAAAAAAGAGAAAAGTGAATTAGCAAAAATGGCGAAAACATACTTTGCCAAAAATGCCAAAAGAGGATGATAAAAAAATATAATTGTATAATTATTTCTTAAGTTTACGCGAATATTAGACATTGAAATGAAACAAATTTAACGGATTTTATCGCGGCTTTTTCCTTTGTGTGTAGTGATTAAGCCGCGATAAAATCCGTTTGAAAAATTTGTTTCATTTCAAAATATAATTGTATAACATTTTTACATGGGTAAACGTCCAATTGGTCTTGACAATCAGAATCTTGTTTTCCCATTACGACTGACCGGAATCAAACGTGGGTCCTTTCGGTATTGAGACAAAGACTTTACTGTGCTACTTGAGACATGAGACTTTTGGTTATGAAAGAGGGAGGAAAACGAGCAGGCGGGTCATGTGATCACTGCCGCCCATAGGTAGCTGCAACACCCGGTGGGTAACAGAAGCGTTGCCGACCTTTATATATGGTTATTTCTTGAAAGTTCCGATGTCGTATTTATCCGGAAATACCACTGCAGGCAATTCGTTCCACAGTGTGGTCGTACGTGATATAAAGTTTGCCATAAAGATGAAATGTCTTTTTTATAAAGAAGAAAATCTTGTAAATAGCACATATTAATCCCAAAATAGACATACAAAGTTAGCTCCGGAATTATATAATATATGTATAATAGTACCATTTCGATCAACAATATAGAACTAAATTCCGTTCCGAACAAAATCAAAACAAAATCTCGTTCTCAATTCGAAAGATGATTATTTTGACAAAGTTCTATTTCCAAAATCGTGTATTAGAAATATATGCGTGCAAGTTGACGCCATGTCAAACTAACGAGACTAATTGAAGACTGCTCATTTATAAGCGATGAGTAGTGTCTTGCTGAGGACACTGTTTTAGCGGGATTGTTAGTCTGGTTGTTTGTCGTACGTCGATGTAGTAACACAAAATAAAATCTACTTGCAACTGATTTGAACCTATACAATATTTATTTGATTAAATGTTGGAATCCATACGATGACGCCTTTTTCCCAAAGGGTAGAGACTACATTCTTCCACTTACTGCGGTCCTAACTTACTTTCTTCGCTTCCTCCACATTCATCATTCTTTTCATACACGCTCGTCGGTTAAGGGTACTTCTGACCTGCCCATTTCTAAGAATGCCAAGTTATGTAAATGTTAAAATCAGCGTTGCTTATCAACAAATACTCTTCCTTAGATTTCTGGCCCGCGATCACGCGTGCTCATAAATTGTTCGAGCCTTCATCCGTAATAATTTAATAGGAATATTAAATTTCGCTCTTGCCTTACATTGTTTTCAAGTAGGCACTATGTTGGCGGAAAAAACTTTATTTTTGTATTTAAGGGCCCTTAGGTTACGCGCGTGTAACTTTTATTTCATTGATTTATTCTGTTCTGTAGGACATTAAATAGTTATTAGTTGTAAATATGTTGTGAGAATAAAATAATATAGGATCTTTATTAACTTTTATACTTAAGTATACTTAGTTATAATATTTAAATCACTATTTATTTTAAAACTAGCTTATGCGCGCGACGTCGTACGCGCATGAATACTATTGTCAATATCTTGGGTTCTAAGCGGCGTATCAAGATGAAAGTTACGCTATATTTTCAGTTAGACTTACGATACAACAGTAAAAACTGCATGAAATTTCATTTAGTAGTTTTTGCGTACCATGCGTCAGGCAAATAAAATACAATCACATTGACTTCCACAGGTCATATAAAGAGCCCCTATATATTTTTTTTTAAATATCTCACATAGCTCGGTTCCAATTTTTTATATGACTGAATAGATAACAAAAAATTATAAAAATAAATATCACTTTAGTCAAAATCGAGCAATTTTTACCAGCTTAACCAATAAATCATCATTTACGATCCCGGCTAAACGCGCTAAACCTCGCAGTCTTTACTCGCGTTAACTGCAATATATATCTCCAGTGCTGACATAAATCTCCTCTAACACTCCATACTGCGCTGTCCGAAGTCTTGTTAGTTAAAAC
>JADGIL010008394.1:0-11043 GCA_020352625.1 Cactoblastis cactorum | reverse complement strand
ACGAGCAAATATGTTATAAAAATAGTTTATGAGAAGCAGTGCCAATCATAGGAAAATATATATTAAGTAAAATATATAATTAAAAGAAAATTATTCAGCTATTCTGAAAAAAAACATCGGTCATAAACTCATTTACATTTATGTCAAAGACAATTTTTTTTCCTAAAAAAAATATAATGAAAAAGAAATGGTAGGAAACGTCATAATCAATTCAGAGTAATATAATATGTTACTTCAAATACAAATTAATTATAAATAAAATGAGCTGCCCATTTTGTCTTTTTATACTTTAATGTTGTATGTTTGCAAGTACCCAGTCCTCTTTGTGTTTGAAAGGTTATATTTGCTTACCAACGCGGGCTTTATAAAAAAAAATCCGCTGCGGGACCTTTTCCGCATTTTTCCGGCCTATATGGCTAATAAAAAATAATCTAATTTATACATTTTTTATTAATACTTTTTGCTTTCCTTATATTACGTTAAGAATTTTAATTAATTTATTATTAATTCTTCTTCTTTTCAGTCTTTTGTTGAAATATTGTAGTACAAAATACTTAGTTATGGGAGCATTTCCGTGATCCAGTTTTTGAGGTGTGTGCCTTGTGATGATTGCTGTGGGTTCAAAATCTATTGAGTTACTTTGTGAAAAATAGTTTTAGTCTTATTAAGATATTACTAGCGTGAATCACCTGATTAACAGGAATGAAGATAATGTAGCATTTAAATAAATATATTCTAGGTTATTTAGTTCAGATTTACTCTTTGGAATCTGGGAGTCAGACAGTAATCGTCGTATACACAAACGCATACTCATGCATAGTTTTTTTGTTTCTTTTTCAATGATTTTCTATTTTCTACTAGTAATATTACCAAATCTCATAGGTTTAAGTAGCAGACCCGCGAGCTTTGACGCGTAACTGTTGAGGATGCAACTGCGAATACTGTCGGATGATAACACAAATTCTATTGAAAAAAACTTGAAAAGTAGTTGGCAATATACTGGATATTTAAAGTCTCATATTTTTAACAACATTTCTTCTTTTAGTGTTTGAATCATTAAGAAGTGAACTCCCGTAACTTCCTCTTCGCTTCCTGAATTCGTACTTTTTTTCAAGGCAAAAGTGAACAGTTATTTATTGAGTTTTCATGTACCATCTTAGACTTCATCGCTGTTTACTATCAGTCGGAGTTTGACCACATCAAATGCAGTCAATTATCCATTAAAATATAAAAGAAATATAAATCTTATTTCTCCTCTATAAAATATAACATACTTGTAGTTATCATTTAATAATTGATTGAAATATATTTCTTAAAATTAATTATTATTATTATGTAATTAATCTTAATTATACAAATTTCGACATGGGGCTCCTTAACAAAGCAAAATTAATTGAAAATAACAAACTTAGTGTTGTGTTTTTGACAACCCTTAGGACCTCGCAAAGTTTAACTTTGTTGGGACTATAATTAAAGTCGATTATAGGTCCATAATCCAACTCGACTTGTATTTTGGAATGTGTAACTCGGGCAATTCGCTAAAACTTCTCCCAACAACTCAATAATTCAAGAGACAATTTTGTATCCAATACCTTGATTAAAACAATGAATAGATTGTAAATTATTAATTTTACCCGCCAAGTATTTAGTAATTTACTAACAATTGACTGTAATTTAAATAGTAAGTTAGTTTCTGGAATTAAACCGTTTAGGCAGACTAGTTTGTTTAGCGTGTTTCTTACTCATATGTTTCTACGTATCTGACCGCTACTCAGGAGGTTCTGGATTCGGTCCCCGGTCAGGTTATGATGGAAAATTATATTATAATTTTCCGATTGAAATATAGTATCCCGTATGGAGTAGACAGAGTCCAGTGTCATTTGACTCGAAGGTCATGTTTAGCAAAACGGTGGGCTTATTGGTGAAATTTAGAAATAGTGACAGGTTGCTAGCTCATCGCTTAGGAGAATTCTTGTTTCAAGCCCTTACCCTTGATCCAGTTTTACAATCTGTGCGGAAAGAGTAGCAGCTTATATAGTCTACGTTTTTTTTTGCTCTCAGACCAACATGAAAGTACGTTTATTTATAAAAAAATATAGTGTTGTTAAGTTAGTATCCCACAATACAAGTCACGAACTTTTTTGGGCCTAACTTCATTTGTATATTAATAAAAAAGGCTTTATTCAATATAACAACTTGAAAATAATTATTTTGTTAAGCTAAAATTGTATTTAACATATTAAAACATTCGGATTTGCATCAGGTCACGTCTGGACTGAGATATTAGCATTGCTAAGTTGAATCCTGTATTTTGTTATTTTTCTCTACTGGATATATTTTTAATCCTTTTCTTAGTCTTTAGAGATTTTTCACTTCCTTTTTATAGATTTTGTTGCCCTTTTTCGCCCTTTTGAATAAGGGAGAATCCCAAATTTGAAAGGCAAACTTACGCATAAAATAACAATGAATAAATCAAAAGTTTCAGGTTTTAGAATTCGGAGCCTATAGGGAAATTTATTAAGGGTTTTCCAAGACGTTAGTTTATTAAAGTTTAAATGAAATTTTCTATTGTTAATTAAATAAATAGGGCGATTTTAGTGACATTTTCACGAGAGAAGATTAATTAAAATTGATTAAAATTAAAAAAGAAAATGTCAGACAATTTGTTCGTAAAATAATGGAGACTACGACGTAGTCTAACCAAAATGGTATTAAACTAATTTTCGTTATCTGTTGGTGCAGCACTCCACAGGTTACGGTGCCCGTATTTCATTACGTGGCTGTATGCGTGTTTTTTTTTTTTTTAAATGCGATGTTCTAGAAGAAAGATTATGCTTGATAGTAGGCGGAAAATTGATGGGATGATGATCATTAAAAAAAAAATAACAAATTATAGAAATACGTACGTTTGTACAACACAGTTCATTAGATGTTATCCAAATTGTTCGGATGTTATGATCACATGCTGCCAATCTGCCAATAAATTTTATTGCAAAGAAAAAACAACGTATCAAATGGGACGCGAAGGGGGATGGTCCATGTGTAATACAAAAAGCGTGTATAATATTTTTTATTGAATAAAAAGCCAAATAATATTTATATCTTTTAGATTGTTATTTTCAATTAATTTTGATTTGTTAATGAGAATATAAGGAATTAAGGATTATTGAAATTTATATAATTAAGGACGATTAAATAATTTGAATATGCTTTTTATAAATATGCACTGCTATAAGCTATAATTTATTTAAACCTTTTATCGCGCTTGTTTTGGTGTTTTCAAAACGTTTAAAAAAATTGGTAGCTTAGTCTTGACGGAAACTTCTTACGTTTATATTCTATTAACGATGATCTAAGATATTTTGTATATATGTTTTTTTTTTAATAACAACTTTAGTAAAGTTATTTTTTAGATTAAGTATAGTAAAGAATCTACAGCCTAATCTAATAAGCCTCAAAAATCGTTAATTTATTGGCAGTTTATATGTAGAGGCTATCTTCGAAATAACTGGTGTAAAAACTGGGTGAAATAGGGTGCGCGTGTGGTCTGAGTCTCTTTTTTTAATTTTTATGACATCAAAAAACGATTTAGTAAAAAATTGTAAAAACTGAATGGTTAAAATTTTTGTAAAACCTATATTAAACATATATTCTATGAAAATACGAAATAAAACAGTCGCCAGTTTCCTATAACTTAAGCATCATTTTAGATGGCACCGACGTTAGAATGATGGATGCGCACATATTTCCTTAAAAAAAAGTTGATTGATACCTGCTTTCATTGGAATGTATCGACTGCGTATTTATCACGATGGTTGTCTAACAACAATTTGCGAACGTTCAACCCACATAAAAAATAAGTGATTATGTTATTACTAGCTTTTATTCGTAGCTATGCTTGCGTCCCATAATTTCAGATCGTGTGGGAATTTTGCAAAATCCCATCATAACGAGCACCTTCGTTCACAAGGAATCCTCATGCATAAACTAAGCACTTTGTTTCTGAGATTACATAATGAGTGAATCAGTCAATCAGTCAGTGACCAATCTTACCCATAAACTATTCATTTTATTAGAGTAGTTTTGACTCCAATCGTGCCTTGCGGCAATAACGATGAAGATGAATTCGTTTTTAATGAGTAAGTAATTTATTAATACTTACTCATTAAAAACAAAAACACTAAATTAATTGAATTCAGAAGAGTATTTAAACGAATTGGGGTTTTTTCATATAAAAAAGGAAATCTAATTATCTGAAAATTAATATTTTTTACGAATATAAATAAAATAACGAAGTAATTAAGAATTATTTTTCAATCAACTTAATTATGAACTGTTTTTGTACACTGTGAAAGTAAATATTTTTCCTTGTAAATAATAAAATCACTTCTTTTTAATGAGAAAATATTTAATACTTTGTATTTTATTTTACGTGATGTTAAGTGATCATCGCCGCACATAGACCACCGTAACACCCGTGGGGTCACAGAAGTGTTGCCGGCCTATAATAAACTCTCACCCTCCCCAAATGGGGAGGACGGGGAAGTTGGGCCTCATTCTATCAAAAATCTAAACACAATTGTTTTATCTTCTATAGGACCTATAAAGAATCCCTATATATTTTCTTAAGTATCTCCCATGTACAGGCTATGTATAGATGAGATTTATACTTTTAATCGCCTAACACAAGCTTCTGTGTTAGGCGATAGAAATTATAGATTTATCTCTATATATAAACACAATGTGGCATGACCTAATAAGACAAAGGGTTTCTGCCACTGCACATCAATCAAATCCGACAAAGTAGGCCGATCTATCACAGAGACGCGTTGACTTAATGGCCTATGTGATGTGAACTATTGATGTGTGAACACGAATCAAATACTAATTTTTGCTCGTCCGACTAAGTGTGATATACTTACTATTCATACTTAGAAAGTTAAATAATAAATATTCGAGGAATGATTAATCTGTGCATAGCGATAGTAAAATAAATGGTCTATATCTATATATATTTTAAAAAAAATTAAGGGAAAAATGAGGGGTCTTTATGGAGCCAAATCTATATTTTTTTCTAAAATGTTTGTCTATTTGTACGTGCATTTTATCTATTTGTGTCTGTACGCAAAAAGTTACGCCAAGTATATCTGTGATATTTTTGCTGCTATTTTTTTATGTAAGAGGGAGACAAACGAGCAGGCGGTTCACATGATGTTAAGTGATCACCGCCGTCTATAGACAACTGCAACACACGCGGGGTTACAGAAGCGTTGCCGGCCTATAAAAAACCTCACCCTAACCAAATTGGGAGGGCGGGGAAGTTGGACCTCCGGCTTTCCCACTCACCGAAGGGAGTATGGCGGCTTTATTGTAAATTGAAAAGCTTGTAACGTACATATTATACATATGTATATAGTCAAAAATTACTGGAACGAATTTTATGATTTTTCCATAGAAGACAAAATAATGCTCAAACGTGGGCTGATAAAACAAACTGTTTTATGTTTTGAAAATTGATTGTTTGTAACGTTATCTGTTTGTTTTGAAAGTAGACTAATGAACAACTTTCTAACCGAAAACAAAATGTAGCAAATGTTTATTTTTCTCCAATTATTTCAAAACATCTTAGCGAAGCGAAACGATTTCACTGTTTTAGTTTTAGGGTAACAAAATACTTATAATAATGATAGGGGAGCGAAAGAAAATGATAGCCAGAGATTGTAAAAGTCAATCAAGCGAAAGGATTCTCATAGGCGATGGGAGTCACTAATAGTCAAAATCAATCAAAATCATTCATCAACCATTGATTTTTCTTATATACTGCTAAAATAGCCAAAATGTTTGTTTAATTGCAAAGCTACAAACTACCAGCATTTCCGGTACCGGTACTGAGAAGAACACGCCGAAAAATACTCAGCATTATTGGTCCCTACCTGCCAAAAACCGTCACTATAAGTATTATATCTGAAATTCCATTTCACCAATATACGTCTTTCGAGTCTCATAACATTTAGCTCTGACTACCTCGTAAGATATAAAGACGTGATACTGTATCTGCTTTTAAAGAGCTTATACGGAGGGGAGAAATTTATTTAATGAGTTGGATTTACTTGAATGGAATAAGCACATTATAAATTGAAAAGAAAGTTCGAATGAGAACTTTGGGCCAAACGTACGGAAACAAGTCTTGGCCTAAATTCAACTTTAGCACTTAGCACATGACAAAGATGTCTCAGATGTACAGTCAACCGCTTGTTAGGTTAACCTGTTTAGATCCTTATGCTGCAGTAATTAAGGTATATTTTAAATTAATTCTGGTCGGTTGATTTGTCATTAATGCCGTACATTTCGTACAGTGTTAGTCAAGACAGAACAACAACATAATATATGTATAAATAATCTTTTGAATGGAAACAATGACTTCCTGTTTTAACCAATTTTGATACTAATTTACCTACCTATAGATTTTATTTCGATAAAAAACAAACTTTGACATAACTATACTTAATATATCTTCTGTAATAGAAGTAATTTGCATATAAAAAATATACAAATAAACTATATATATAATATAAAAAAAAGAAATTATGCGGCACATTCTATTAATTTCTTTACTTCAACAACCAGCACTGAAGAGTATTGAATTATGCTTAATATAAATAAGTTGCTCGATAAAAGCCAATAACCACCATGCGTATGTTTATAAGTTCTATTTTTACTTTATAACATAAGACTTAGCTAGGACACCTTTGAATATTTAAAAACGTGCGCTTAACACAAGTTTTAAGTTGTAAAATTCTGCATTTAAATCGTTCATTCATTCTTTGACAAGAGACAAGTACTTTAAAAGGTTTCCCTTACAGCAGTTATTTAAAATATGAAGTGTAGCAACGTCGGGAAAATGTAATTTTCACGCGAAGTACTCGAACATTACACAACGCGACGCTACTATGAAAAAATTTAAAGTAAAATTGTGGCAAAAGTGCCGGTTTTCTTTTAAAACTAGTTTTTATAAGGGTTTTCTTCTATGCTGGTTAGCATTATTATCCAGTTTTCCCTATCAATTATTTCTCCTGATAGAGCGCGATAACACGCGGTCACTGGTCTACCAAGCCAATTTTTTTTTATTTGACAATCTCCGTGGCCTGATAGCTAATCAAAAGGTCATGATAGAAAATGATATTTTTCTGATTGGCCTGGATGAAGGGATGTAATCCTTAAACTGATGCCAACATTGATAGAGGTTGTTTCGGGTCTTAAAGAGTGAATCTGTATATTGCACTGATTTTAATCTATATTTTAATACAGTTGTCGGCGAAAATGCCGCATACGCTAATTGTAGTTGCTATCGATACATATAAAATGCTTAGAGTTCCATGAGCAATGCACGGTGTTCCGTACACTGGATCTTCGATGTATATTCATATATACATATGTTATAGTATCGTTAAGTGAGTATCTCATACCAAGGCTCAAGCTTACTTTGCGGCTAACTCGATCTATGTATATATTTATATTTATAACACTTATAAGTACGTTAAAATTGATGCATGTAATATGACGTGTATGACGTGAAATTTATAACATCTTCTATAAATCACTCGTGTAGAAAACTGAAAGTTTTTAATTTAAAAGCGAGCGTGAGCATAGAAAGAATTTCCCACAGGGGAAAGGCTCTAGAAAATGACTAGTGTAGACAAGAATTTCATTTAAAGTACATAAAATTGGATGCTTTATAGAGGTAGTTATACTAACTTTTTCTCGCGGCTTTGACTGTATGTAATTATGAGTACTGAGTGAGATAAATGTGGTGATTTTATTTCACGGGTACAATTTTTTCTGGGATGAACTCCTTTTCAGTACTTAAGTACTTCTGTTTGTAATCGAATAAATCGTCATATCCGACCATTCACATTTATATATTCGCAAAATTTACCTAAATTTTCACGAAATCGATAAAATTTGCACCATAATTTGTACGCCTGAATAGCGGTTATCAGTCGTCATGCTCCGTCCGGTGAGTGGGAGAGCCGGGGGCCCAATTTCTTTGGAGGCGGAGGTTTTTTACAGGCCGGCAACGCTTCTGTAACCCCGCGGGTGTTGCAGTTGTCTATCGGCGGCGGTGATCACTTAACATCTCGTGACCCGCCTGCTCGTTTGCCTCCCTCTGACATAAAAAATATATATATCATTAACACTTCAAGAAATTCTCTTTAAGATATAGTGACAGGTTCCTTTGATTGTCTTTAACAATCTACGCGGAAGTTTATCTTTAGTTTCCAGACGAATATAGAAGCAGAACAAAGGCCGGCAACGCTTCTGTGAAGCGCCGGGTGTTGCAGGTGTCTATGGGCGGCGGTGATTACCTAACATCACGTGGCCCGCCTTCTCGTTTGCCTCCCTCTTTCATAAAATAAAAGAACAGAATTTTAATAATAATATTGTTAAAAACGTATTTACATTTCATTAAATATATTCGCGTTGTTACAGGTACGAAACTGGCTGAGTGCCAAGAGACACAAATTCCTTCTACATTTAATAAGTAAGTCACTCCATTATGGCGACTGTTAGAATTTTTCCAGGGGATTAAATAAGAGATTTTGCAAGAAAAAAGGATATTCAGTTGAAATGAGAGTGTTGTTTTGTAAACATCTTTTATCATTATAACGGTGAAATCGTATCACAGCATAGGATTATGAGATGGAGAGATAGAACTTGAGGATTTTGTCTAATAATAACCTGTATGTATAAATATTTTTTATATCAGAGATTACCTATTAGATATTCTTGTGCTTATTTAGTATAAGTGTTATATCAGAAAAATTTAATCTGATATATCCGTCAACTTGTTTTCATGCTGGTCTAGAGGCGTAAGATCACAGAATGTATAGATAGTTTTCTTTCCACGCATATTATAAAAGTCAATCAAGGGAAAGAGCAGAGGAAACCTTTTTCAAATTAAAATTCTCAAAGGCTTTAAACCAGTTACTAGATATATGTAATATCTGAATAATATCTAATTTATCTGAATTGCAAATCCACCAATTACGAGTAGCTAAGCGTGGCCTTCGAGGCTCACAACTCTTACCCCTTAAGGGAAAAGGATGATTCTGTATTGTAGAACCAATTTATCCCACAACATACACACTATGACCCACATATCAATTACCAATAATATGAAAAATCTGACGTTCGAAATTGTTTATTTTACCATGTTATTGTTTGGTAATCATGGGATGCTATATTTACCGAAATATTCGGATTTATTTATTCGATGTCAGGAACACTAACAATATGTATCTCATCGACTATTATATCTTGTATGTACATATGTATCACAACGATCCATTTCATTTTAGCGTCGGGTCGGGAAAGTTCATCAAAAATAGGTCGCACGCGTCCTTAGACTCACGTTTCATAAACAATATTTTGTGTTTGGGGTTTATGTTGTTGTAACCAACGATAATTTTACTTGACGTCTCATGAATAAGAAAATTTTCATATTCTGCTAAAGGAGAAGCTCTCAAGGCATGTAAATATCCATTGTTATGACAAGATTTGCAATCTGATAAGCGATATTATTCTCGATAACGCGAACACTTTTGCCTACCTATATTTATTGGTTAGTTTAATGCATAAAAGTGTATGTGTTACAATATCTTTATCGCCTACTAGCATTTGCCCGCGACTTCGCCTGCGTTTTTTTCTTTTGAAAATATCTTCTCTCTTGATGCTCCCCTACACTCTCAGTACAGTAGTTTCGGCTGTGCGGTGTTTGTCAGTAAGATTTAATGTAAATAATAAAGAAACAGAAATAGCTCTCGAAATAAGAATGAAGATAATTTAATTATTTAAAAATATTTATTAAATGCTTTAATTTTTTAAAAATATTTTTTTTTTAAATTTTGGAATTCAATAATAATGTAATAAAAAAAATGCAGCATCTAGAAGGTTCTTAAATAAATTCGATAGAAGAATACTCGATAAGTATGCTGACCAAATTTTGCCGAGTGCCGAATGTCATAAAAGACCGACACGCACATGTTTATGCAAATTGGGTCAAGTTTGAACCAAATATTTATGTTCCAATAAGTAATAATAATATACATAGCGTGCACCTCCTGGTTTTCTCAGTGTTTTTTTTCATATGATTAATGAAAGCCATGGGCCCACCTGATGGCAAGTAGTCACTTTTAACAACAGAGATGTCAAACTCATGTCTCCGACTCTGGATATTTTTTTAAAACTCCCTTTTAATAGAGCTCTTAAACTATTCAAGAAATCACAGGTTTATTTTTACATATAAATTTATATAATAATATAGTCTCTCTACCTACCCCTATGGGAAAAAGACAAGAAAATGTATATGTATAAAGTTCAATAAATAGACATTGTTTAATAAGCATTTTATCACGCCGAGGAGATACCGATCATGATTTCATAAAATACGGAATTCATGAAAATATATCGGGTTAATATTTTATCAGATCTCACGATACCGATATGAGATTACACCAAAGTTCCTGAACCTGATTTCCGGAATGAATTTATTTTTAAGGTTTCGTCATAATGAAAAAGAACCCTTACAAGATTAATTTTTGGTCGGATCCAAAGATCCAATTCGATCCAAAAGATTTCTATCAGACTTTTGAAGAGCGTCGTAAAATAATAAAACTTCGTTTGTTAATTGTAACGAATACCAAAAATATGTATGAATAATTCATGTAGTCATTATATACATACATATATAGTTTATTTTAATAGGTCTTTAAATAATTATTTCTTAAGTTTACGCGAATATTAGACATTGAAATGAAACAAATTTAACGGATTCTATCGCGGTTTAATCACTAACACTCTATGTGTAACGATTCATTTCAATGTCTAATATTCGCGTAAACTTAAGAAATAATTATAAGATGTGATTCATTACGTCAAAGATCAAAAACAAGTTATTTTCAACCATAATTGTAAATAAAATTGGTAAATATTACAATGTCATTCATTATATTTGAACCCCATATACATATGTATAATTGTTTT